>APFE031744641.1:5837-39073 GCA_000404065.3 Pinus taeda | reverse complement strand
AAAAGACATACATGTTTCTATTGCGCATGTACATGAATGGACAATGAGGTATAAGGGAGCCCCATTTATTGGAATAAGGTAATGAAACCACAAGTAGAGCTAGACATAGAACGGAACTGGATGTTGATCTAGAACTATGAGTAGCTCCCTCTGCTCATCACTAGCATTGAGGCTTCCCATGCACAGTTTTTCAAGAGTCTAGATGTCATGGTGAGGACACATAGGATCCCTTCAATCAGATCCCTCACTCAAGCCATTAAGAAGAACCAGATTCAGCTGGAGGTTTATAGGTACATGGATTAGTTGATGCGAGAGGCCACCAATGATGAGTTGCAACTTTGCACAGAAAAAATGCAGAAGTACATAGGTGGTCTAGCCACATTCAAGACAATGTTGTGCATGATTCAAGATGAGTTGGACAAAGGTTCCAAAACCATATACCTGGAACCCATGGAGGCAAGAGTTTGTTTCCAAAAAGACATCACCAAACCGTATGGGGACACTACAACAAAGTACCAATCCAAGCCTGGAAGAACATCAAGAGTATGTTGCTGAGTTGGTATTTCCCCAAGCTTCTGAGTCATGTTGTTTGCCTTTTTTGGCTGACTCAAGCCTATTTTTGTCCCACGTGGTTATATGTAGAAATTGTATTATTATTTGTAAATATATTGTAAGTGAAATTCCAAGTGTCATTAGTGGAATGTGAATAGTCACTATGTAATGTAAAGAGTTATTTGTAAAGGAGTTGAAGAGTCATGAGGGTAGTCAAAGAGTCAAAGGGGAAATTCAAGGGTCACCCCACCCTTTTTTATATATAGAACATCATAACTCATAATACAGGCTTTTGGAGAGCCAAGATTTTGGCTAGGCATTGCTTAGAGAAAGATTGAGAGTATTGTGACGAGCCTTGGCTTCTCCACAACATAGAGTGAGTACACCTCTTTGGAGGAGAAGAAGGTGTTGAATGTAATGTTCCACTATTGGGGCTAGTAGCTGTCAATGGTGTATGTATGGATGGAAATTTCACTTAATAATATAACTGAGCCAACAAGTTATCATGCACATTTTGTTATTATAGTTGTATTATTATGGCTACTTTAGCAAAGTATGTTGTTTAACTTACGCATTTATGCAGGAACTATTTTTTATGAAATTGTATGAATCTTATTGAATGCGTGATGTTGGATTAACTCGTACTTTGGTTTGTGGACTATTCTACTTCCAACTTGTGATGTAATTCTACTCATGTGTTCCTTTCAGGTTGTGTACTATTATAGGCTTCTAAGGGACACACTTCCTTTTCCCCTCTATGTGTTAGAACTCCCATGCATCTCCCTTGACTTGTTGCAAGGTCACACACTTTCTTCTGACCAAAACTATCACACTTATTTTTGCATGCTACCATGTCAAGGAACTAAATTACCACACACTACTAGGACTCCTACTCCAAACAGTCTAAGGTCTAGTTGGGGCTTCCAACCAAGGAGATCCCCTTGACATACTGGTAGGTTCATTACCGTCAAAATTATGGTACACAACTTTAATTTAATTTTTATGTCGAATGGAGTTGAGCGAAGGGGTTGAGGCTAAGCCCCTAGCCCCCGGTAACTACATTGCATGTGACCACATTAGATGCAACAACAAGGGGCCTAGGGCTTAGCCCCGCCCCATGGGCATATATCATTGCATAAGACCTCGACAGAGGGTTGGGTTCCAACGATGGGGGGCAGGACTCTAAGCCCTACAACGGGTTATGTGACAACCCAACGGACCATGGAAAAAGTGTTCATGAGTTAAGGTGACGGGTTCGAGAGTTAAGGACTAGCCTCTAGGTCTTGTGGTCACCTTGGAACCGACGACATGTATGAAGGAGTCAGCCCAGTGGGGGCGGGATTTTAGCTTGACCCCCGACCTTATGGAAATAATGCAACCATAGGTTAAGGCAAAATGTGTAGAATGGCAGGGGCAAGCCAGTAGCCTAGCCCCCACCCACATGACTAATATGGCCAAGAGCGAGACTGAAATTTAGACACAAAGAGTTATTGGGAAGACTGACAAATCAACAATTTTCACCATTTTCGATGTGAATATTGATGATGTCAAGTGAAATTGCATTTATTTGTTGGAAAATAGTCAGAAAATGTATGAGAATTAGACAATTTGTCCAGTTTGTAGAACAATTTGCTGCAAAGCTTCCAAGAGCCATAAATTGATGCATTTTTGGCCTTTTAAATCCCAATAAGAGCATAGATAAGGGTTTTTAGGTCTTCTGAATCAATTGAAGACATTAATTTTTCATTTTGAGCACTATAAACCTATGTCATTATATATTTTAGCACTTATTGAAGAGACCCAACATTGGAAGCTGGACCAAGAGACATAGCCTAGGAGGGGTGAACTCCTTTATCAATTTTCTGTACTATATTGCTATGTGTGGTTTATTTTTCTCTGTTTGTTTGCTGCAAGTTGAGTTTAAAACACTAATTTGTCTACTTTTGCAACTTGATCCATTTCCTAAATGGCAAAATTTTACTTGCAAGTTTGCCATAAACCTTCAAGTTTGTAATTCAGATCACTGTTTGCAGGACTTTCACTACCTACAAGACTCACCCAACTCATATTCTCTACTCAACTCACAAAAATAACGAAGCATACAAGAGAAAGAAATCAATCACACATAACACAATTATTTCCTGGGAAATCCACAACTAAAAACCTCTACTATCTGTATATTGCATTAATTGGAAAATATGAGAATATTACAATGCTTATCACACGCTGTAACAACCTCTATACTATCTCTATATATCTCATTGCTTCCCAGACAAGCTCAGGCCAATACTTAGCCAATTCTATAGCTTGCCAAGCTCCTATTTCCTTGTGTAGTTCCCTTTGGAATTAGACCATATTTAATTGGGAAATTCCAAAATTATGAATTGTGTAATCCTCATAGGAATTCCTCTGATTGCATGCACCACCTGTACAATTCAAATGATTATACAACTAATAATACATTGTCCCTAAACTCCAATCTCAAATAGGTAACTCTCAGATCTGACATGCATGAGTTATTTATGAGTGACTCATTAGTTAACTGGTTTAACACATGAAACAACACCCCATTATCTGACCTCCTACTAGTTCCTCCATTAGTTGGAACTAGCTTAACTGACTTTAACTCAGTTAAAATGAATTAATTAATTACAACTCAAAATAAACTCAACCAGAGCTCCTTTAATGTAGGAGACACTGTACACGACTCAAGTTAGACCCTCAACTTGAATTAACTAATCCAACTAAGTCAAATTAACTTAGTTAACTATTACAAGTTGTCATGAGATGCGGAATTACAATTTAAATCCTAATTTAATTCAAGGACAAAATTAAATTATGATTTTCTTGTTTAATTTTCAACACTACCTCTCAACAAGAAAGGGATGCTACCCCGATCTTGCCTCCGTCAAACTTGAATTTTCATCTTGACAATGCCTTTGTCAAAATATCTACATCTTGCTCCTCTGTAGGAATGTACTACAACAACATGATTCTCCTCTACACACAATCTCGTAGATAGTGATACTAGATGTTGATATGCTTGGATCGATCATGAAAAACTAGATTATCAAAGAGTTTGATACAACTCTTATTTTCAGAGTAAATCATTGTAGGATCCATGTGCTAACCAAATAACCCAACAAGGATCTTCCTCATATAGATAGCCTCACAAGGTGCTTGACTAAAAACCATGTATTATGCTTCTTGCTGAAATGAGTGCAACTAATCTCTACTTCATTCTGTACCAAGAAACAACTGTTGACCCAATCATGAAGATTCCCCCTTATGTGATCTTCTTGTCGGATGGACTCCTTGCCTAATTTTCATCCATGAAGCCTTGAAGCTTCACTCCATATGTATGTCTATACCAAATACCAAACTTAGCGGTGCGTCTGAGGTATCTCAACACATTTTTAGTTTCCCTCCAATAAAGTTTGGTTGGCTTAACCATGGTTTGACTAAGTCGGTTAACTTCAAAACACATGTACGGTTGTGTGTTCACAAAATACATAAGTGAACCCACAACATGCCTATAAATATTAGCCTCCACTACTTCACCTGAAGTAGCATATTCCTTCCTCCAATTACCTACTAGAGGAGTCTCCATGGATTTGTTGCTCTCCGTGTGGAACTTCTTCAATATATCATTGGTATAATTTCCCTGAGAGACAAAGAATTCCTCATATCCATACCAAGAAAGTAGTGCATGAGACCCAGGTCCTTCATCTCAAATTATCTTGGAAGATCCTCTTTGCAAGATTATATAAGCTTCTCATCACATGTTAGAATCAAATCATCGACATATAATATTATAATCAACAATTTACATTCAACCACAATATGGTAAAGGTTCGCATGTGCTTCACTTTTGGTGAAGCCCAACCCAATGAAATATCTATCAATTCTCATGTACCAACCATAGGGTGCTTGTTTTAGTCCATACAACTCTCACTTAAGTCTGCACACATGTGACTCTTTGTTGAAGGTCTCAAATCATCCTAGCTACTCAATATACACGTCTCCCTCAATCATACTATTGAAAAGTGTTGTTTTCACATCCATCTGATATATATTCCAACCCATTTGTGCTGCAAGTGCTAGAATAGATATTATTGAAGAGCACCTTTCTACTGGAGCAAAGGTCTCATCATAATCAATCTCCTCCACCTAAAAGAACCCTCTAGCAAAAAATTTGGACTTTTGTTTCTCCACACTCCCATCCATTGCTTCTTTTACCTTATAAAGCCATCTAGAACTCGCCAATGATGTGTCTATTGGTCTTGGGACCACTTCCTGGACACTATTCTTGATAATTAAGTCATACTCCTAAACCATGGCATCAACTCATATTGGTTGTTGCACTGCTTCCTCGAACGAGGATGACTCAACCTCTACACTCTCACTCATTAGAACCATGTAATCAATGTACTGATTTGGTGACCTCATCTACCTTCACTGTGATGTGGGTGCTCTCAAATTTGGTGTGCTTCCTTCCATCTCTAGAAGTATATGCATGAGTGTGTGCTTCCACCTTTTTCTCCTCTACATATGCCTGCTCCACATCTTCATGAGGTTCCTCCTTTGGAGCTAAAAGATCCTCCTTTGCATGTAACTGAAGCTCTCTCTCAAGGGAACATCTCATGGCCTTCTCTTCATCGAAATTCACATCTCTACGAACCATTGTCATCTTTTTGGATGGCAGGTACACCTGATAGTTGTGAGGTGTATCATTGTACCCAAAAGATATGCCCAAATCAGTTGTTGGATCTAGATTCTTTTGTGCGTCCTTGGTAACATGACATTAGAATGATGAACCAAAGATTCTAAAGTGTGCCACATCTGGTTTCTTAACTGAAAAATTTGCTCCTTGTGTACTCATCCTAATAATTTGATGAGGGCTTCTACTATGAAAATAAACATTTGTGTTGCATGCTTCAACCCACAAGTGCAATGATAGGCCTTGATCATGTAACATAACCCATGCAACTTCCACAATACTTTTGTTCTTACTTTTAACCACCCCATTCTACTGCGGGTTATGAGGTGCTATTAACTCCCATCGAATGCCTTCTGATGCACAAAACTTGTTGAATTAATTCGACACGTATTATCCACCATTATCGCTTCTGAGAGATTTAAATTTTCTACTAGTATCTTTCTCGACAAGTGCTTTAAATTCACAAAATTTAGTGAACGTCTAATATTTCTTATGCATGAAGAAAATATAGCATTTACGACAAAAATCATCAACAAATATTACATAATACTTGTGCTTGGCCGTGGATGATTTCGAGAATGGTCCACACACATCTAGGTGAACACTATCAAGGATTTCTTGTGATCAACCGTATTTATCATGAAAGGAATCTTTCATGTACTTCCCCAATGTACACCCTTTTCATCTATATCTCTACTCTAGTGTACCCTTGGAAAGTCATGTAGAAATTTGTTGCAAGATCTTCAAATCTCTGTGGTGCAAGTGACCCAATCTTCTATGCCACAACTCACCAATGCCTTGAATCTTCAACTTCTCTACTTTTGTGCTAAAAGCAGTGCAGTCTTCTACATCTAATTTGTAGAGGTTCTTCACCCAAAACTTGATCCGCTTCACCTATCCTGAGGCTATGTGATGAAGGAGATCCTTTCCCTTGCTAAATATCACATCATAGCCATGGTCCTCCAACATGGAAACTGAAACAAATTCTTCTTCAAACTTGGAACATACATGACATCTTTTAATGTGAGAGGAGAACCAGACTCCCTATGAAAGGTAATAGTACCGATGTTGGTCACGTTATACCTCCCATCATCTCCCATCTCAATGTCCATCTAGAGGTCCTTCTCCTCCAAGTCACTAAAGAACTCTTTGTTTCCAGTTATATGGAATGAAGCTCCGCTATCTAGGTACCACACACTACCCATCACTAATGTCACCATACAAGTGATGAGGGTGAAATCTAGATCGAATTGTGAAGCAAGAGATTCACCTATTGCTCCTCCTGAGGGATTCTTACTGAACTTCTTGTTGTTGCCCTAACTGAATTCTAATTTGAAATGGGATGACTTCTCCTTCCCTTTCTTCCCCTTTCCATCTAATGCACATTTCTCCTCATCATCATTCTTGGATGGGGATCCATCTCTAGTGTTTCGCCAAATCTCTTCTTGTACCAAGTCAGATGACAATCTCTCCCACTCTAGTATCATCTCCCTCCCATTAATTGAGTCTTGGTAGATGTACCAGCTGTTAGGAAGGCCTAGAAGTAATAGGCTCATTAGATTGTCTTCAACAACCTTAACACTGACACTTCCAAGCTCATCCCTGACATTAGGTGAACTTGATCAATTACTTCAGTATTGAATCACCCTTCTCCATCTTGATCTTCCTAATCTTGTCCTTCAATGCCAGCTTCCTGTGGTCACTGTTGTTTTGAAACATGTCTATCAAGCCTTCCACATTGCAAATGGGTTTTCCTTACCATGGAGGTTTGAGACAATATGATCTTGAACTCCTTCTAGGATAATCTTTCTCACCTTTGCACAAAATTTTCTCCACTCTGCCAAATCTTGAGCATCAGCTAGCTTAGGAATATCTTTGTCTCTGAATTCCTTAAGCCTATTGTCTTCCAACACTACCTCCATCTTGTCCTTCCAAGAAAAATAGTTCGAACTACCCTCAACAGCATATTTGAGTCTCAATCCATAGAACAACATCATACTGGCTCTAAAATATGATACTATAAATTTGATTTCTCCTGCAAAATACAAACTCTTATTCTCCTCTTCTATAGTGATTTCAGCTTTGATACCATGTAGAAAGCCCTTGTAGATTTAAACTACAAATTGTAATATGATAAAATAATTGACTTGAATCTACTCTACTCATCAGCAGAAACAATAAACCATCAATGACATCATGAAGCATACAAGAGAAAGTATTAAGTCACACATAACACAATTATCTCTTGGGGAAAGCCATAGATAAAAACCCATGCTATCTGTATATTGCATTACTTTGAAAATATGAGAAGATTACAATGCTTTTCTCTGGCCTGAGCAACCTCTGCACTACCTCTATCTATCTCACTACTTCCCAGACAAGCTCAAGCCAATACTTAGCCAATTATGTTACCTTCCAAGCTCCTATTTCCTTGCACAATTCCCTTGGTAATTAGCCCACATTTAATTGGTAAATTCCACAATTATGAATTGCGCAATCCTCATAGGCCTTCCTTTGATTGCTTGCACCACCTATACAATTTGGATGATTATACAACTGATAGTACACTATCCCTAAACTCCAATCTCAACTGGGTAACTCCCAGATCTAACATGCATGAGTTATTTATGAGTGAATCATCAATTAATTGGATGAACACATGAAGCAACACTCAACTGTCTGACCTCCTACTAGTTCCTACATTAGTTGGAACTAGTTTAACTAAATTTAACTTAGTTAAACTGAATTAATTAATTACAACTCAAAATAAACTCAACCAAGGCTCCTATAGAGTAGGAGACACTCTACATGACTCAAGTAATACCCTCAACTTGAATTAACTGAGCCAACTTGATGTAGGAGGTTGACAAAATAGGGTGGTAGTCTGGAATTCGACTACTGGCTAGCTTTAGAGCCAATCATCCGCGCACTAACATATTTTGTACATGGATTTTCCCACTAAGGGTCTCGCTTATCTGACCAATCACTGTCATCCCCTCGTTGACTTATCCTTTTATCAAGCGCTTCAATCCACGCCATTGATCTCACTTCTCTAGATCCAACGGATATCATGTCGTCCGCTCACCAACTAACCCAAATGATCTCCACCATCGATGTGACCCTTCCAATCAAACAGTTGTCGCATACTCTTGCACAGATTCTTACACGATCGATATCAGGTTGAGAGCGCACGAGAAAAGTAGTTTTATCATGCTACATGTCACCCACTTAGGCTAATCGCACGAAATTTAGGAATACTACTTACTACCTTTAGGGCACATGAGATACCACTTCCCACTTTCCAAATACTACCCACGTGCTTAATTCATATTTTAAGAAAGGTACTTTAAGGAAAGGTTTAGCGCTTAAGTACAATATTAACCCTTAACACTAATCCACTGATTTATAAATAAAGTGTTTAAACAAAGAAAAATACCTTATTAGGATCCAGAACACCAATACATAGGTACAAATGAATTTTTTCACCAGAACAGTGCATCCACACCACACTTCAATAAATTATTCAACAAAATGGAAATTACAAAGTCTTGGCCCTCTTAGCTCGATTACAACAGTTTCTCTGACCTTTGTTTCAATCTCAAACCCTATCTCTCACTCAAACTCTCACTTACTCACTCTATTCTCGATCATCTAATCTCTCTGTCATTACATTCTTTCTTCTTTTATGAATCAAAGTCTATCCTAACTTCATTCACAACTCAATCTCTATTTTTATCAACTCAACCATTAAATCCCTATTCTCAAGCTCTAATACACACCTATACTAACAACTTATCTCCTATTCTAAAAATTATACAATATTCTAATTATTACAATAAGATAATTTTTGAGAGATCTAACCCTCTCTACTAAGAATTGAATTTGACCACTCAAGTCCATGAAACACATCTCTTGTTAGTCACAACATGTGAACAAACAATCACATTGTTGGCTAATTCTGGATGCTTCTACATAAAACTCCCGGGGAAAAAAAGAATCATTCAACAAACTGTCAGGATTGAGTCCATATTTTTGTAATTTTGCTATTTTTATCCAACTAGCATCCTCCACTGGATGTCCCTTCCATTTGACTAGATACTGAAAATAAACTTGTTCTCTTATTCTTCTAACTACTCTTTTCTCCAAAATAGCTTCCACCTCTTTCTTGACTGTCTTTAGCATTTGTTCTTCCCAATTTAAAGTTTGAACTTCATCTCTTGCAGATTCCTTATGTAGCTCTGACTCTATCTCCTTATATGGATACGAATCTGCAACATTGAAGATAGGTGATATTCCAATCCCTTCTGGCAATTCAATTTCATAAGCATTAGTTGAAAACTTCCTCACAATTCTACGTGGTCCTATATTTTTCATCTTTATTTTATTGTAAGTCCCAACAGGAAATATTTCTTTTCTCAAGTATACCATCACTAGATCTCCCACTTAGAATTATTTTTCTCTCCTCCTCATATCAGCTCTTTATTTGTATTTTCCATTGCTTTCCTACAATCTATCTTTAACATCTTCTTGTAATCTTTGCATCTACTCTGCAAACTCTTCAGCTTTTGCACTTCTTGTCTCCTGTTTACTCAAATTTCTGAGTTCATACACACCTCTTGGATTCATTCCAAAAACAATCTGAAATGGACTCATCCTAGTACTTTGGTGTGGAGTGTCATTATAAGAAAAATCAGCTTGAGCAAGTGCTAAATCCCACTTCTTAGGATTGTTATACACTAAACTTCTCAATATGTTTTCCAAGCTTCTCTTTACCACTTCGGTCTATCCATCTATTTGAGGGTGATATGTTGAACTGAAACTAAGGTTGGCACCTAGTTTCTTCCAAAGAGTTCTCTAGAAATTCCCAATAAACTTTGTATCCCTATCAGACACAATACTTATAGGCAATCCATGTAATCTTACAACCTCTGAAAAACAGATTAGCAATATGTGTTGCACCACTAATATTTTTACATGCAATGAAATGTGCCATTTTGGAAAATCTATCTACCACAACATAAATGGAATCATTCCCTCTTTGAGTTCTAGGTAACCCCAAAACAAATTCCATACTAATTGCATCCCATGGTCGGTTTGGTATTGGCAATGGCTGGTACAAATCCTGTATTTTGGCTTCTTCCTTTAGCATGCTGACAAATTCTGCGCTTCTCAACAAATTTCTTAACATCAGTTTGCATCTTTGGCCAATAGTAAAAACATTTACCTGAGCAAAGTTTTTGTCTTGTCCAAAGTGACTAGATAATCCTCCATTGTGTTTCTCCTTGATTATGTTTTCCCTCATAGAACATTTGCGAATGCACAATTTGTTACCTTTAAACAGTAATTGGATAAGATAATCTAACCACTGACTTCTATTATGAACTATTGGATTTTGCGCAACTACATAATATTTTTGAATTTTGCATCATCTTTATACATATCAACCATTTCTTCAAATCCTACAACACCAACTCTTAATTCTTGTACAATGAAATTTACCCTGCTCAATGCATCAGTAACTTTGTTTAGCTTACCACTTGTGTGTTTTATCACAAAAGTAAAACTCTTTAAAAACTCTACCCACTTGGCATGTTCCTGGTTCAACTTTGGCTGGTTATTTATGAACTATAATGCATGATTGTTAGAATACAATACAAACTCCTTTGGTAGAAAATAATGTCTCCATTTTTTTAAAGCTTGCACAATAGCATAAAATTCGTTATCATAAGAAGAATACTTCTTCTTAGCTTCATTTAGTTTCTCACTAAAGTATGCTATTGGTCTATGTTCCTGACTCAAAACTGCTCCAATTACAACTCCATTAGCATCAATTTCAACTTGGAAAACTTTCCCAAAATCAGGTAAAGCTAAAACTGGTTTCTCTGTAATTTTCTTCTTCAACAACTTAAAATTTTGGTCTACTACTTCTGTCCACTTGAATGGATGATTAGTCTATTTGATTGTTTCAATAATTGGTGCACAAATCTGACTAAAACTTCTAATAAATTTTCTATAAAAACTTGCAATACCATGAAAGATTCTTACCTCAAATATGTTTCTTGGAGTAGGCCAGCTCCAAGTTGCTTGGACTTTCTCTAGATCCATTTTCAAAACTTCTTTAGAAACTGCAAATCGCAAATAGATTAATTCTTCTTTCATGAAACTACATTTCTTCAGATTTATCTGTAGTTTCTCTTTCTGCAAAGTTTTTAAAACCAACTTAAGATGCCCCAGATGTTCTTCTTTGCTTCTACTGAAAACTAGAATATCATCAAGATAAACAATGACAAACTTGTATGCATATTCCTTCAAGACTTCATTCATTAATCTCATGAATTTGTTAGGTGCATTAGTGAGTCCAAAAGGCATCACTAACCATTCATACAACCCACTATTTTTTTTAAATGTAGTCTTCCATTCATCTCACTCTCTAATCCTTATTTGATGATATCCACACTTCAGATCTATTTTAGAAAAATACTTTGACCTACTTAAACAGTCCATCAAATCATCCATGCATGGTAAAGGAAATCTATACTTGATAGTAATCTTGTTTATGGCTCTGGAATCTGTACACATACGCCATTCACCACCTTTCTTTGGACTGAGTACTGTTGGTACAACACATGGACTAAGACTCTCTCTGATCAATCCCTTATCCATCAGTTCCTGTACTTGTCTTCCAACTTCTGCATTTTCTTGAGGATTTAACCTATATGCTACTTTGTTTGGCAAACTTGCTCCAGGTATTAGATCAATATGATGACTAATACTCCTGATGGGTGGTAATGCATTTGAAAACTCATCCACAATAATATCAACAAAATCATTCATCATAGTTTTGATTTCTTCAGATAAATGATCTGAGTTTGTGGAAGTTAAAATTACCTTAGGTCTCCTTATGACAACAAAATGCATCTATTCATCCTTCTTGACTTCTTGCAACAATTCTTTCCCACTCATTAGCATAACATTGTTTCCATGTGCTTCTTTGCATGCTTCATCCTTTAGTGGAAACAGTGTGTGTTTATTTCCATCCTTCTTCAAAGTGAAAGTATTTCTTCTCCCATCATGAATAGATTTCCGATCAAACTACCAAGGTCTTCCCAACAACACATGGCATACATCCATTGGCATTACATCACATAATATCACATCCTTATAAGTACCAATCTGTATCTCTACCTTGCATTGTTCTGTCACAACAAGCTAATGTCCTTTTTGCAGCCATGATACTTTGTAAGGAGTAGGGTGTATTGTTTTCACTAGTCCTAACATGTCCACCATTTCTATAGAAACAAGGTTATTAATGCTTCCACTATCAATTATCACTTTACAACATTTTCCTTTGGACTTGCATGTATTTTTGAATAAACTCTTTCTCTGAGCTGGCTCTCCTGTCTCTTTCTCTACCTTAAGCAATACCCTTTTCAACAACAAGGATTCTCCTACTTCAAGTGATTCTTCCTTGTTTTCAATTTGATGTTTTTATTCCCTTGCCTCAGCCACATTCACATTTCTTTGATTTGTTACTTTATTATGAGGACAATCCCATGATCCATGTCCCCATTCTCCACATGTGTAACACCAGATTTCTCTTCCTCGACCTCTTCCTCTGGGTGCAAATATTCCTTTGCTAAATTCTCCTCCCTATGGTGGTGTACTACTTGAACCTCCTGCTTCACCCAGAGGGTGCTGAAATCTTGATCTGGTAGTTCCTCTACCTCTTGCTGAACATTTTCCTCTATTCCTCTGATTTTTCTTCCTCAAAATCTTCTCTTCTACCTTCAAAGATGCTTGATAGGCATCCTCAATTGTCTTCAAACTCAACAAGTTGATTTCATCTTGTATGTCATATCTCAACCCATTTATGTATCTGCCTACCTTTTCCACATAATCCTCTGAATGTCCTACTCTAATGCTCAACTTATAAAACTCTTCTATGTATTCTTTGACATTCATTCCTTTTTGCCTCAAATTTTGTAACTATCTGAAAAGATTTAATTGATAACCTTTTGGTATAAATTTGGCTTTCAATATACTTACCATTTTATCCCATTGTTTGACCTTGGATTTCCCTTTTCTTGCTTTGGATGTTTGTAATTCATCCCACCAGATAGCTGCATGACCCTTGAATCTGGTAACTGCAAATTTCACCTTATTTTTGTCATCAACCTCCTCATAGTCAAAATACTTGTCTAATGAACTGGTTCAGTCCAACAACTCTTCTATATTGAGATTCCCGTCATACAAAGGTATTTCCACCTTTGGTTTTCCACTTGCTTTGACCAATATCTTGAGAACTTTGGTAGCTTCACTTTCATCCTCTTCTTCTTCCTCAGAAGATTCTTTTGCGGCACTAGCATCTCCTCCATCAGGTGCTCTCCTCTGAGAAGTCTCCATTGTCTCCATCCTTGTATGCAGATTTCGGATCTCATCCAGTAGAACTACATTTGCTACAGGTTTCCCCTGACCTATGCCTCCTTCTCTCCTCGGTGGCATGTTTACTGTAGTAAAACTTAATCTTTGTACTTTGATACCAAAATGACGTAGGAGGTTGACGAAATGGGGTGGCAGTTTGGAACTTGACTACTAGCTAGCTTTAGAGCCAATCAACTTTGCACTAACAGATTGTAATTCCCCACTTATATCTTATCATGCAAATTTATTAATGTTTACATTACCTGAAAATATTGAGAAATATTGGTGAATACCTTCATTTTGGAAACTATTAAATTATTTACTAATATAAATTCATTATTTCATTTTATTCAAATTCCCACTTGCCTTCTCAAATTGAATCTTAGGTAGGATATGGTCTCTTTCCATTATTTCAAATTATATATATAATATATATATATATTATATATATATATATATATATATATATATTATATATATTATATATATATATGATGTGTATATGTTATATGTATATATGTATATATATATATATATATATATATAATATATATATATATATATATATATATATATGTATATATATATCACATTCCCAAATGTACTTTCAGATTTACTTGGGAGAAGACATGGTCCTCTCCCATTAATTTCCCAATTTTATATTCATATCGCATTTCCAAATGTACTCCCAGATTTACTTGGGAGAAGACAAGTCAAATGTAAGGATGGAGGAGAAGTTAATGACATTAATGAGAGGCGGTTGAGATGGAGAAGAGAGGGAGGGTATAAAAGGGAAGGAGGAAGGGAGAAAAGAGCATGTGGGGTCTTGCTTGATTTTGGGTATTGCCTGTGATTTGGGTTGTGATTTTAGGATTTGCTGTGATTTTTGGAGACCTTAGGAACCTGTGGAGGTTTCTTTGGTTGTTGAGAGGAGGGAAATATTTTTCATCTTGGTCCGGATCATTCATCTTGGACAAACACACTACATCTGGTTGGACTTGGGCTCGAAGGGCTAGGAAACCTATGGAAGTTTCCTGGGCTAGGAATTATTCCTAGTTGGATGGGAGGTAAATCCAGTTGGGTTAGTCAAAAGGAGCGTTCATCAAGAGTAGCAGCTCAAAGGCATCTCCACCAACCACTGGTACAAGTATTCCTCTATATATTACTCATATAAATTTATTAAAATGAAATGTTCACCATAAACTATAAGGATTAGAATGTAAATGGTAAAATTTCATTGTTTAAAAGTCTTGTTAGAAAGTAAATTATTGCCTCTTATTGCATTTAAATTATAGAGAAATAGATCTGTTAGAAGACCCCAGGATAGGGCTCTTACACAGATTATGTACATGGATTCTCCCACTAAGGGTCCTGCTTACCTGACCAATCACTGTTGGCCCCTTTTTGGCTTCTCCTTTTATCAAGCACTTCAATCCGTGCCATTGATCTCACTTCTATAAATGCAATGGATATCATGTCATCCGCTCACCAACTAACCCGGACGATCTCCACCATCGATGTGACCCTTCCAATCGAATGGGTGTTACGCAATCTCACTCAGATTCTTACACGATCGATATCAGATTGGGAGCGTGCGAGAAAAGTAGTTTTCTCGTGCTATTTTTCCTTAGGCTAATCACGTGAAATTTAGGAATACCGCTTACCACCTTTAGGACATGCGAGATACCACTTCCCACTTTCCAAATACTACCCACGTGCTTAATTCATATTTTAAGAAAGTCACTTTAAGGAAAGGTTTAGCGCTTAAGTACAATATTAACCCTTAACACTAATTGACTGTGATTTATAAAAAGTGTTTAAATAGAGAAAAATACTCGATTAGGGTCCAGCACATCGATACACATCTACAAATGAATTTCTACACCAGAATAGTGCGTGCACACCACACTTCAATCAATTATTCAAAAAAATGGAAATTACAGAATCTTCGCCCTCTCAGCTCGATTACAACAGTTTGTCTGATCTCTGTTTCAATATCAAACCATATCTGTCACTCAAAATCTTGCTCACTCACTTTGTTCTTGATCATATAATCTCTCTGTCATTACATTCTTTCCTCTTTTATTCGAGATAGAAACCAAAAAGATAGTAACAAATAGCAATTCAACATGCTCTAAATTCTTTCTTGGAACTGCCGGGGTTTTCCATGGAACAAAGGCCCCAAGCTAAGTTGGATCTCAAATGATGTTGATATTATTTTTCTTGTTGAAACTTGGGAGCACGAAGAATCTAAGGTTGCTAACATAGATGGCTTTACGCTATGGTCTACCTAGAATAGGTGATCCTCCCATAGAGGCATTGGGGGAATAGCTTGTTACATTAAGAAGAACATCTCCCCCCATGCTAGGATTTATAAAAACGACCCTTACAACCAATATAGTTGGATAGAGATCACTCACATTAATAATAAAAATACCTACATGGTAATATGTTATTTTCCCCCCATCAATTCTAATTTCTATAAGAAGAAGAATCTAGATAAAAATAGTCCTTACAGTGGTTTAGAGAATGATATTTCTAGCCTAAGGAATGAAGGTAATATCCTTTTAATAGGTGACTTTAATGCTCGAACTTCAAGAAACCAAGCTATTATTCTAAGCAATCATTCCAACCCTAATCCTCTTTGGTTAGACGAAGACCCTACTCTGGCTAGTAGGTACAAAAGGAGCTCTGAAGACCTCAAGGTGAATTTGTTTGGTTTAGAGCTAGTCAAGCTCTGCAGTGCTCATGATCTCATAATTTGCAACGGTCTAAAGAAGTGGCCCAACTCTAGCCAGATGACCTGCATCCATGGGCTTGGTAGTAGTGTGGTAGACTATGTTATTTCCAATCTCCCTTTATGCAATGAAATAATAAATTTTGACATCTTAAATGACCACGAGCCCGACTCTGATCATAAGCCTTTATTTATAACTCTCAATTTTGTCATGCATAGAGATCCCATAGAAAATAATCCTTATAGCCAAAAGAACTTAATATTTGATAGAAATAAAAACGATCTCTTTCTAAATGGATTAAAAACTAATTGGATTCCTTTATCTAGTACAAACAACATAGAAGACCTCTATCATAATTTTACGACAACCCTCTCATATTCTGTTAACAAGTTCTCAATTGAAGTTTCAAATAATAAAAGAAATAACAAAACAAACCCATGGTATGACAAATATTGTAAAAGTGCGAGGACAAGAATTAAGGAAGTTGCTGATGAATCTCTTAAAATGAACAAGATAAAAATATGCAAAGCCCTAACTAAAAGGAAAAAGAGGCAGTACATTCGTAAAAGACAAGAGAATCTCTTACACCTATATAAGGTAGTTCCTAAGAAATTTTGGAGGCAGATTCTGAATAGGAAAACTAAATATAATAATAAAATTGTTTTACACAATTGCAATTCCAATCTTAAAAAGCTTTATGAATCTCAAAATTTCATGGATAACTTTGAAACCCTGCTCACAACGACATAAGTATTCTCATTAGAAGACATTGATTTTTGGGGTTAATCGCCTGGCAAATGGGAAAGCTAAGGACATTGAAGGTTACCAAGCATAAATATTAAAAATTGGAGGTCCTGTCCTCATCCCCCACATCCACAAGATTTTCAATCAAGAAGTCAAGCAAGGGTTCCCTAAACCATGGACCGAGAGCCTCATTATCCCTATTTTTAAAAGTGGGGATACAAATAACCCCTTTAATTATCAGAAAATTATGATCAGCCCTCTCTTAACCAAGTTATATAGTATTATTTTGGAAAAGAAGTTGATCATATGGCTTGAAAGTGAAGGTAAGCAGGCTAAAGGCCAAGCGAGATTTAGAAGACATCACTCAACAACAAATCACCTCATTACACTTAGGATCATTATGGAGGAATGTGGTAATGATAAATCCAATCTCTTTTGTGGCTTTGTGGACTTTAGAAAAGATTTTGATACAGTTCCTAGAAACAACCTTTGGAATAGATTAGAAGAGCTAAAGGTTCCTTTCGAGTTGAGTGCTGGCACTATAAGGTTATACGAGAATGTAATTGCCAAGCTAAAAGGAAATGAGGGGTGGTCGAAAGATATTAAATGTAATATCAGAGTGAAACAAGGTTGCCTGATCTCCCCTACCCTATTTGGAATTTGCATTGACAAGCTTGAAGGTTGTTTAGAGGAAGCAAGATGTACTGGCATGATCTTAGCAGGATAGTCATCAGCTTCTTCTCTATGCTAACGATATTGTTCTTCTTGCAGGGTGCCCATCTGATCTTGATAAGAAAGTTAGGCTTCTTAATGATTTCTGCTCTACCATGGGCATGACTCTTAACATTGACAAAACAAAAGATATGATTATCAAATCCAAGAAGGACACTTATGCTAATTTTATCTATGACAATAATAACTTGGAGGAAGTGTATTATTACAAGTACCTAGGAATTGATATTCATCAGAAGCTCAACTAAAACTAGAGCATTTAGAAAAGGATTAATGGGGGTGGAAAGCTTATTTTGGTCTTGAAAATAATTGTAAAATGACAAACCTCGTAATGTGGTATAAAAAGAAATTCCTCTTTGAAACTTTAGTCACTGTTGTTATCTTATATGGATGTGAGGTTTGGTGGGGTTGCAACATCTCTAGAGAATCCTGGAGAAATTTTAAGCAAATCCATAAGCATTTTATAATGTATAACCTGAAAATTAAAAGCAATACACCCTATCCTATTCTCCTTATAGAAGTAGGTCTTTCCCCTATCGAGAGTCTACCTATGACTAGGCTTCTAGTGTACAAGCACAATCTCAATAATATAGGAGATCATAGACTTCCTAATCTAGCTTTAAATTCTAGCCAAGACCACCTAAGGCTCAAGCGGGGCTGGTATAAAGACACGAGGGCCTGGTTAAACCATTGGGAGATCAACGAGAATGATGCATTGCAAAACATTAATAACATTAAAAATATTGTTACTTCTAACTTCAAAGAAAAAATGTGGTGTGAAAAAGATTTAGCAGCCAAAAGAAAATTTAGTTATTATAAGAAGGTCATCAAGCCCACCCTAGAAGATCAAAAGTATCTCTCTGTTTTAACTAGCTCAAAGAAGAAAATTAATATAGCGAAGATTAGAACGAACTCTCATGAGCTCCATAGTGAAACAGGTTATTGGGCAATTCCTAAAACACCATGGATGGAAATGATCTGCACCTTTGTGAGAATAGGAACATCGAGGATGAAAACCACTTCCTCTTAGAGTGCCCCGCATACAACCACATTAGATCTCAATTTCATAATCTCTGTTGCAATACTGACCTTCCTAGCCTTTTACGATGTCAAAATTATAGTGAGCTCGGGAGGCTTTTCTCCAAGCTTTTTGAGCATAGGAATAAAATCTTAAATGAAACTAAATAATTTGTTTATTTAGTTCTGATAAACCAAATTTTGGTCTCAGTAGACATTAACCATCATCATCATGAATCAAATCCTATCCTAACTACATTGACAACTCAATCTCTATTTTTATCAACTCAACCATTAAATCCCTATTCTCAAGCTCTGACAAACACCTATAATAACAAATTATCTCCTATTCTAAAAATAATACAATATTCTAATGATTACAATAAGATATTTTTCGTGAGATCTAACCCTCTCTACCAAGAATTCATTTTTTTGACCACTCAGGTCCACGAAACTCATCTCTTGTTAGCCACAACATGTGAACATACAATCACATTGCTGGTTAAGTCCGGATGCTCCTGCATCACAACTAAGTCAAATTAACTTAGTTAACTATTACAAGTTGTCATGATATGTGGAATTACAATTTAATTCCTAATTTAATTCAAGGAAAAAATTAAATTAGGATTTTCTTGTTGCATTTTTCAACAACACATTATGTCACTCGACGCCCTTATGTGCCTTAGTCAACCAAATTCTCACACAACCATCACTAAATTGGTTGCACACTTTTTCCACATAGCATCTCATTGTGTTGATTGTCTCCCATGGTCACGTGATCATTCCACTTTGCCACATGGTAGTAACCCCAATTTTGGGTCGTGCACCCAAATGAAAACCCAAATCATGTTTTCTCTAGCATTGTCATGTGCCCAAGCCTGAGGGCTTGCCAATTTTAATCCTATATATTAAAAGGATATCATCTTAATTTAGGTAAGTGGATATGTGGTTATGCAAGTTTAGGGTATAAAATCCCACTCAACCACCATGTTTAGCATCTATTTCCTGCGCTGATTTGTTAGCTCTAGAAAAATGTAAGTAGGTCCATGATTATGTAAATATAAGACATAAAAACCAATTCAGTCACTATGTTTAGGATTATTCCTATGTGTTTTGATTTATTGGCTCTAGAACAAGGTAAGTTGATGCATGGTTATGCAAGTCTAGAGCATGGTTATGTTTAGTGTTTTTGATAATAATTTGTGATAATAATCACCTTGACACAAATAAAGCTCATATTTTAAAGGTGTTTGAGAAAAATGGTTACAAAAAACACCAAGGCCTCAAAGCCTTATGAAAACGATTAAAGGACCCAAAACTAAGACAAAATCCAAAAAAATATTGCCAAAGTTCGATTTCCTTTCATTCAAGGATAAACCGACAAGCTTGCTTGAATTTTGAGAAATAATAACATCTCTACAATCTATTGCCTTCAAACCTATCATTACCATATGATCCTCCCTTGTATCTGTTAATGATCCCATTGACAATTTAAACATGAAAGGTGTTTACATGACCCCATGCTCTTGTGGGAGAAATTAGTCGTTCAAATAAATTTAGAACTTAGGAGCACTCTCCTAATATCAAACATAATTGTTCTCACTCCTTATCACTTCCCGAACATTCTAAGAAAACTAAACACCACATTTGTATTGAATATTATCATTTTCTTGCTAAAATAGATTACTACGATCACAAAAAGTTCAAGGAAACCATTGAGATTGAGAAATGTTCCAACAATCTAGACAATGGTGATGGTTGGAAAAATTGCAAAAAATGCATCCTTGTTCTTACCTATATGTTAACTTCTTCTTGAATCTACCTTTTTGCATTCTTTGTTCCTCCACCCCTTCCCCTTTCCCTTTTCCCTTCTTTATTATCGTCTTTCCCCTATCCCTTTTCCATTCTTTTTAATTGATTTTCTTTTAATAATTTGTTAATTTTTTATCAACTCCATAATGATAATAATTTTATCCCTTTGATTTAATTACATTATTAACTTATTATTATGATTATCAAGGTTAAGAATATAATATTTTCTAGAAATTTATTAAGTCCCATTATTGCAGTTAGAGGCACTCTACAACCCAATATAAGGGAGTGTTACATTTAAAAATAATAAAATAATATTTACATTAACAAATGAAAAAATAATAATAACAAAAAAATCAACATCAGCCATAAATAAAATCTTCAATCTCCACCTTTTTTTACATCAACTTTATATAGAAAAATTAAGTAATTGAAAGTAACTTATAAATCAAATATCTTAATATGTATGCTGAGAAAAAGATATTAACATCGTGTGTGTGTGTGTGTCCACACACACACACACACACACACACACACACACACACACACATATATATATAATACAGAGAGAGAGAGAGAGAGAGGGAGAGAGAGAGAGAGAGAGAGAGAGAGAGAGAGAGAGATTATCCTTTGGATATATGTTTCCTACTTTCAAATATGATGGGGCATGCATTAACATTAACGTGGAGAACCTAAATCATAAATAAAATATTTCAATGTCAAAATAAAAAAATAAAAAATCTTACAGTCAAAATGTTTTATTAGTGTGTTTCTCAAAACCACTTTAGATCCATATTAACTCTAGATTTACCAAAAGTCTAGAGGAATCAAATATCTCAAGGTACAAACCTTTCCTCAAGTTCTACTGTGAAAAATAACTTTGCATCTCGAGAGATTTGATCCCTCTCAACACTTGGTAAATATGGAGTTAAGATGGACCTATGCTAGTTATTAAGTTCTCATTTTTAGTAATATCGTGAATATATTCTATTAATATTAATGATTATTATTAATAATAGTTCCTCTATTAATAATAACCTCCCTTATTAATAATATCTTTATTTACTTAATATGTTTTTATTTTTTCCCTAAAGAAAAAACCTGTAATTCCATTAAAAAATAAAATTATGTTTTGCATGTGCTTAACACACACATAGTAGCCTAGCTACTTGTACTCATAAACATGAAAATAATGCACAAAAAAATAATTACATTTACCCATATAAATTGAGTTTCTCTTTTTCACTTTTCCTCTTTAGAACTTTTTCCCAACCCCTAGAATTTCGATTGGCAAATACAATCTCCAATTATCCTTTTGATTTTAATGGCACTTATTTATCTGAGTCAAAACTCTTAGATGAATGATTTCACTTTGTTCTTGGTCGAACCTTTGTTGTTGCATATTTCCTCACAATATTTTCCTGTGGCCCAAATCACTATTAAATCATTGGATTTGTCAGCGTGACTTTCAGGATCATTTTGCTTCTTTTTGCCCTCCTCCACTTGGGAACCGTGTTGATTCTCTTGTTCTTCTTGATGATTCTCGTCCATATCTTTGCCTTCATTTTCTGAAGAAAAAAAAAATGAAGGGTGTAAGCGGATCTAAAAAATTCCATCCCTTTGGCTTTTGTGATCTTTTCTTTGACCTTTTTAAATCTGAAAGGAAGTTTATTTTGTAATTCATTTCAGTTAAAAGGTGAAAGCCTTATATTTAACAGTTAAGTCTAAAAATTTATCTCAGGCAAGGCTTAGAATAAAGTAATCTCAAAAACAAATTTTTAGGTAAAGGTATAAAGAGGAGTCAACATAGAGACTTTCAACACACATGAACATTTGTGCAGGTTGAGTGACTGAGAGAGAAAGAGAGTGTGTGAAGGTAGCCAGGAAAGAGGTGCTTCCAAGTAAGGCACGATTCCTTATGCTCATATAAACAATCTTGTGTAACCATAGAAAAGTCCATGTAGTCATATGGGGAATACCATATAGATCCATACTGTCATTTAAAATCTATATTCTAGGGTCATACAATTTCCACACAATACACACAAGCAGAGATGTACATTAGAGAATTGACATTTCTAGTTTTTTTTCAGGAAGTGTACCTCTCAAGTAGCCTATAGAAGCTCAAGTTCAACATGATTTTGGTAACTGTGCAGCGTTGTTTTTTTGGTAAGCATGTGGAGGCTTCCTTGTAATTTTTCTTAAAGGAATGAAAAGTTGATTTAAAGGATTAATTAACTGTCTATGTGTGTAATTATTTTATGCTTCCGCTATTTAATTTGTAATTATTGTGTGGTTGATGCTGTGCCTTGAAATTTAATTTCAACATTAGTTAAATTCAACAATCTACTTGTTTATCCCGGCTGCGGGTGCTAATTAAGTGGGAAGGTACAGAGGCGGGATTCCCACTGGGCAAGTGGCAGCCCAGTCCCGCCATCTGTCCTTTGCAGTTAAGGCCAACAATAAAATCAAAGCGGGCATGGAATAAAATCAAGGTTCGCATGCAGGAGAGCACTTATATCACAGTTAAGATAGCCGCCCACAGCAGCTACTCTCGCTCGATTGCACTTCCTTCAGCCTTCGGGTTGCAAGTCACTTGCATTGGTTCACACATGGATGAAGGAGGCGCCACACAGTATAATTACTACGAGCTGGTGCTGGTAATTCACTTTTTCCTTCAAGCTTTGTATGCTGTTTTGCTTTGGGGACTTCATTGTTGTGACTTGTTGTTGGTTCCTAGGGTCTGGAGGAGATCTTGGAGGTTCAGACCTCAGCCCTCGTCTCTGAAGGCCTTGGTCTCATCCTCTGAGTGTCCGGTCCATAGTGTATGTCATCTTTGTGCTCTTAAGCTCTGGTTTGGTCGATTCTGGGTGTTCTCTCTGGTCAATTTCATGTTTGTAGTGCCCCTGAGTGTTTTCACTGCTGGGTTTCTCCCGCTCTCAGTGCCTCTGCCAGTTTCCAAGCCTTTGGGCATCAATTCTGGGTCCCCCGCGCCGTCTCTGTGCAACCATAGTTCTCTGTGTCATTGCCGCTCCAGCTTCTCTGTGTCATTTCCGATCCAGCTTCTCTGTGTCATTTCCGCTCCAGCCTCTCTGAGTCATTTTCGCTCCAGCTTCATTGTAGTATGCCGCGAGAACGGCTTCGCCTCTATAGCCACAAAGGCAGGTCTCGGGGAGGCGCTAGAGGCAGCGCCATTCCTCAGCGCTCCTCGCACTCCACGAATTCGTCATTAGATGAAATTGACTCAAGGGTCGCAAGGCGAGGCCGTGGGCGAGGCAGGGGGCGTGCACGTGCTGATGTCTGTGGGCATAGCTCACATCCCTCAACCCGGTTCCGCTTCCCTTGTTTATTGGACAATGCAACATACTATGTCTCGGTGCGAATTGAGAAATGCGACCATGCAGTTCCACCAGAACTCCCTGCGGAACGAAGGTCTCCGTCTCTAATCCTATGTCAAAGAGCTCAGCCTGCGGAAGCCTCGGGTGCGGTGGCGGTGGCAGGACCAAGTGAGCCGGCAAAAGATGATGCGCCCTACACGGACTCAAGCGCGTCGGATCAATATGGTTGCAGGGTGGTGGAAGAGCAGCCCTCCACTTCTGTGGATGCTTAAGCAGATCTCCAGAGAGCAAGGGTGGTGGTTCTAGCGTCTCCATGAAGTATGTCTAATATTTCTTGTTATCTGTCTTTTCAGTGGGGTTTTTTCTGCAAAGCTGAAGTTGTGCTCAGCTCTTTTTGGGTCGAACGCAGCTTTCAAGTGCGCCTATGTACGTTGTTTTATTTTCATCTGCTACATTGTTGGGTTAAAGTCGGTGTCTGTAAGCAAGGTAGGGGTCATTGAGTCTGTCTCTCAGCTGGTTATGGTTTTTTGGCAGTCTGTGGGTTCTCCAGTTTTGGTCTAGGACAAATGTTGGTCTTCTGATTATCAAGGTTAGGTGTCCAGTTGTGTTAAATCCATCTCAGCATGGTGAATTTTGAGGCAAGCCTCGTTGTAATCGTTTTGTTACCTTTTGTATAATAATAGAAGTAGCCTAATTTACAAAAAAAAAACAATCTACTTGTTTAATTGACATGATAAAGACATTACTTGCCGAAGGCTTGAAATTTTCACATAAACCATACATGACCTTTGAAACAATTATATTTGTTATACTGAACTATATCACCACTACTATCAAAATTTATCACAGTTACAGAAAACAACTTTATTGGCCGTTTTAGTACAAAAATAGGACTACAATTAGATTCAACAATATTATTAAAAAAATGACTTGACTTGATCAACTTTTGTTGACCGAATCCAACCAAATTTCTGCAACTCTATTGGACATCTAGTGGAAAGAAATATTCTGAGATTTGATAACGTTTTCACAGAGTACAAAAAGAAACCTGGATTTCTTTTTTTTAAAAAGCCATACATCAACACCACATTTTACCCTAGCTCAAGACTCTCATGCCATCTGTTAGCCCTGAGGTGTAGCGCTACTAGTTTGAAGACTAAAGGAAGAAGATGGTCTGCTTTGCTGTCCTGGAAGGGGCCCCACACGAGCCATCACTCCACTCAACCCACCCTTCCACTTACATTCTATTTGGTTCATATCTTAACCTGACCATCACTTCATAATGAAACCCTCTTTCGCCTTAGCCTTAAGAAAATTAACCCCAAAACCCTCAAAAACCTTACCTTTCCACCATATGTGGCCTCTACACATTTATCGAGAACACCCTGTACCTTTGTGTCCCTGCACTGTCGATCTCTCCCTGCCAATCTGGCGGCCTACAATTCACTTGATCAACGAGACATTCCTGATCAATCTCCGTCGTTAGATCAATATCGCTAGATCTGATGATTGTTGCTCTTATCGCACGGGCAACTAGCGAGAGGAGTACCCGCCCGATAAAGGCAGATTTTCTCTCTCATCCTCCGCTACGTGGCTTGCCATGAGTGGCATAAGGCATACTCCACCCTTTACCACTTACCGCCCAATAAGCACCCAATAAAACCATAACCACCCAAATAAAACCACCCCCGGGTGCTATCATCCAAGCACCTCCTCTACCCGATAGCCATCTAATCTGTCCACCTGAGATCCAACGACTCAGATTTTTCTGCTCCCATCAAAGACTGCAAGCCTCATGGAATCAATCTCCTCCGTCCATTTCCTCCTATCTAGCAGCCCTCATTCATGATCACTCCTGCTTGTCCTTTGCCACCCTACCATTACTCTATTCGTCTGATTTAATTCATCCAATAGCTACCCGCTTGTCCTCCGCCATCTTGCCATTACTCTGTTCTTCCTAATTAGCACATCCAGTTGCCCATGCACCTCATACCCTACTTCCTATCAATTACCAGAGGAGGAGGGTGGTTGGCTCTATTAGTGTCATGACAGTCAGGCTGCTGAACTGAATTAACAGAAGGTATGGTCGAAAGAGGAAGGACACAACATGATACAAGAAGACATAATTAAATAGTCATGGAGCCTCACTGGCACAATCAAGTGAGCCATCTAACAGGGTAGCGTTGTACCATACTTAATTACCATTTTCGTGATGGAATGAGAATTGTGTCCTTATACGCAATCAGGCAGTTAAAGACAGTGAGATAGATTAAGACACCTCAGCCTTAAAAATCTCAAGAGCATTGTAAAGAGCTATAAATAGCGGAAAGTAAGATGTAATCAAGGTTCAACTTCTGGAGACTATTAAGACTCTACTACTCAAGCTTCTCATCTTCATTCATTAGTAATACAAGATTCTTTTGTTGTTATATGTTCAATATCCCAATTTCCCTTTTGCTCTAAGCTTGCACTTGAACAGGCTATTCAGATTTCTTTTGTGCAAAATGCTAGATAACTGTCATCTTATCTCTGTATTGATGCATTAGATTTGCAAGTTTCATTTACTTTATATAGTTGGCCATCATATGTTTATGTATGTATCTGTTGGTATGGTTAGTATTCTCCATTCATTCACTTAATCTACAAACTATTGAGCATTAGTGGTCTAAAGCCTTGTAGGCTGAGGGTGTTCATGCATATCTTGAGTTAAATATAGCCGAAATGGTTATCTGGCTTGATCCAAACCATCATGCATTCCGATAGTTCCGAGAATAATATCGAAGATTATATGTTACCAGGCATCTCCGAGCCACAACCATAGGAGTTTTTCTTGGAGTGATAACATAATTGGCACCATTTCCGAGGAGAGGAGATTGAAGCTAGCTTCCTTGGGAGATGACACAAATCCAACTTTGATGATATACAAAGTCTGGAAATTATTTTGGTTGTAATCATCTATCTGGCGACTCTAATGGAGGCCGAACCTCTTAGCGACTCCACTCTGTAATTCTGGCTCAGTTTCGATGGAATACTCAGAGAAATCCTCAGATGTCACAAGCTAACCCAGTACTTGACCCTGAAAAGAGCAGCAGAGAAAGAAAGGCTTTCCAGAAGGGATCATCAATTTCATGTAAACCTAAACAATATTTTATACATCTTCAAGAAAATCCTACAATAGATCAAACACATATCAAGAGCATAGCATCTAATACTAGCAGTGAAGAAAAAATATTAAAGATACATAAAGCTCCTGATTATTTAGGTTCTCCATTTGTGTAAGCCCAAAGGAAAGCTCATCTCCCATACATCATATCCCCTTAGTCTTATCAATCACTCCTCAGCCCTTTTTCATTCAGACTTGCAGTACCATTTTAGCAACCACAGCTATGGCAGGTCCACAAGCACCCACCGAAATGGAGAGAATTATAGCTACTAGGGATAGACCTCTAGTACTTCCCGTTCCTTTGAATGCTATGCTTGTTGGAGAATATCAGAAATACATGCCTAAGTTTACTGGGAAAGAAGGGGTTACAACAGAAGAACATCATGAATAATTCTCTAGCTATGTTGATAATCTAGACATTAGTGAAGATGATGTATGAATGAGAGTATTTGTTCAAAGCCTAGATGGAGAGGCTAGAAAATGGTTCACAGAATTGACCCTGAGGTCTATAACACATATTGAAGCCTTGGATGATGTATTCCTAAAGCACTGGGGGGATATGAAAGATCTTCTCTACTACCATACCGAGTTTGGGAACTTGAAAAGGGAAAATGGTGAGTCACTGTTTGATTTCAATAAAAGGTTTAACCACATGTACAGTAAGATACCAACTGAAGTGAAACCCACCCCTACCTCTGCTAAACTCACCTACGCCAATGCTTTTGATTCTCACTTCTGCCTACTATTGAGGGAGAGAAGATGTGCTACTTGGGCTAAAATGCAGGATGTAGCCTTGGAGGTAGAATCTAACATCATGGCCATAGAGAAACTCAAGGGACATGTTGATCGAAGGAGGCAGAGGGGTGAATCTTCATCATCTTCAGACCCCAAGTTAGAAAATATGAACAAGATAATAGAGTCATTAGCCTCTGAAATCTCTAAGCTAAAGATGGAATAACAATCTAGGAAAGGAAGAGCTCCTAATGCCTTTGCTTTTAGAAATCCGAACCCATACAGAAGAAACAATGAGTAGTTACAGGTTCCTCAAAGAAACAAATATTCAAATGAAGACCAAAGGTTGAAGACCCCCTTGCAAAATGTAGTCATGGATGAAGATCAATATGAGGAAGACGATGAGATCCATTGTTTGGGAGATAAGGGCAGTGCCTCTTTTTTGAACCTAGCTACTTATGAAGAGTCACTATCCGAGGACCAAAATAGCCAAGAGTGGGATGGCGGGGTTGTTCTACAAATTGATGACCAACACAGATACAATATAAGGTCCAAGGTGAATACTACCCAGCAAACCCCTGTTCAGAGGGCCACCGTCCCTACAATGTAGCAAACTAATAAGAAAAAATGACTAGCAACTGATCCCAGCATCCTCAAAGCCCCAACTCTAGAGGTAAGCGACCTTGACAAGTTCCCTTCTCCCTTCAGTTTTGAATCAGAAATCCAAAAGATGAAAATATCTATACCTTTGATGGAACTAGTGAAGAATGAATCCTTTAAGAGACCCATCCTTGAGGACCTTGAGCTTAAAGCCACACAAGCATCTAATGACTATGAAAATTTGAAAGATGACAAGCCGGTTGTTGTCCTCAGCCCAATGATTGAACATTTTGATGAAAATTCCCCATCATTCTATGTCTCCTTGACCATTCATGACAAAATCCTTCACAATTTCCTGTTGGACACAGGTGCTAGTCACAATTTAATACCTAAGGCTGTCATGGAGGAATTGGACCTTGACATCACTAGGCCTTAACATGACTTGTTTTCTTTTGATTCTAGAAAGGTGAAATGTTTGGTGTTAATCAAAGACCTAGCCATGACCTTGTCTCAGTTGCCCATGAAGAGCATGATGATGGATATTGTGGTAGTGGGTATCCCCCCTAAATTTGGCATGCTACTTTCTAAAGGATGGATTAAGAGATTAGGTGGGACATTGTAGAATGACTTGTCCTATGCCATTGTCCCAATTTTTGGAGGTGAAAGTAGGAGATTATACAGAGAGGCTTAGTTAGCTTATATGACTAGTGGTGAAAGGAATCCTACTAATCATCCCATCTATGCCATTGATACTGATTTTGAGGCCTGTATTCTTTAAGTGGAAGAATCCTAGTTGGCCTCCATACAGCTTAGACAGTCGGTTTGCCATATCATAGAGGAAGAAGGCCCACAAATCTAGGATATGTTCTTTGATGGAGCTTGCTCTAAGGAAGCTGCAAGAGCAGGTGTAGTTCTTGTGTCTCCCACACAAGAATGTACATTTGTCTTTCAAGCTCACTTTTCAGGTCACCAATAATATAGCAGAGTACGAATTCCTGATGTTAGGCTTAAGTGCTGCTAAAGAGATGGGCATTAGAGATTTGAGAGTGTTTGAAGATGCAGACCTCATTATTCAGCAGGTGAACAAGACATTCCAGCAAAGCACCCTAGACTGAAGGCATACAGAGATGAGGTATGGAATCTCAAAGATTTTTTTTAATAACTTTAGCATTTCGTACATCCCTAGAGCTAAGAATTAGCTTGTTGATTCCCTTGCTGTGTCTGCTAGCTCCTTTATCCCTCCTTTGCCTCTTAAGTTGACTTATGAAGTCCAAGTGAAATATAGACCGTCTTTGCCTGACAATGTCAAGTATTGGAAATTTTTTGAAGATGATGATGAAGTCAATAGGTTTCTACAAGTCATTGATGAATTCTATGAAATGAAAATTGACAAAGAGAATGAGGTCATTGAGGAATGCAATCATCCCAAGTTGAGAGACAAAATTGGCCAGGATAGCATTGTGCAGCTGCCTAGTAACCATATACCCAAACGGTTGGTTCCATTAAAGAGATTGTTTGACCATAATGATGTACCTTATAAACCTTCTAAAAAAGAAAGTGAGTCTGCAGTTCATAAGCATAGTATAGGGAGTCTAGCCCATCCAGAGTATATCAATTTTTCCACTCACTTATCCTCTGCCCAAAGCTCAGAGTATTGCACCCTGATGAAACAATTTGCTAATGTCATCGTGAATACAGTGACCTTAAGACCTATGACACCAACATTATTCAACATAAGATTCCACTAGAGAAGAACACCATCCATTTCAAGGAGAAATTGAGGCCAATCAACCCTCTCTTATTACCTTTGATTGAAAAGGAGATCAAGAGGTTGCTAAATGCAAAAATCATAGTTCCCCTAAAGTACTCGAAGTGGATAGCTAACCTTGTGATAGTAAGGAAGAAGAATGGAGACATTAGGCTTTGTGTTGATTTCAAAAATTTGAACAAGTGCTCTAAGAAATACAACTACCCCCTGCCCAAGACGGAACATTTTCTGCAAAAGGTTTCCGGGGCTAGAGTCATGTCTTTCTTCGATGGATTTTCAGGCCACAATCAGATTTTCGTACACCTAGAAGACCAAGAAAAGACTGCATTCACTACTCCTTGGGGCACTTTCATGTACTCTAAGATGCCTTTTGGATTGATGAATGCTAGGGCTGCTTTTCAGAGGGCCATGGACATAGCCTTCGAGGGAGAGAAGGACAAGTTTGTCCTTATTTATCTTGATGACATAACAGTTTTCTCCAGCAATCACAAGGATCATTTACAAAATTTGAGGAAGGTGTTCCTTAAGTGCAGAAGGTTTGAAATCTCAGTAAATCCAAAGAATTCACAGTTTTCTCTAGAAGAAGGCAGACTTTTAGGACATATTGTTTTTGCTGCAAGTGTCAAAATTGATCCAAAAAGAGTTCAAGCAATACAAACATTGTCCATCCCAAGGTCAAAGAGGGACATTCAATCCTTTCTGGGTAGAATTAACTTTGTGAGGAGGTTTATTCCAAACTTTGCAGAGCTAGTGAAGCACATCACTTCCATGCTAAAGAAGGGGTCAGAGATAAAATGGACAGAGGCCGAAAGAAGATCTTTCGAAGCCATCAAAAGAGCTATCATGGAAGCTCCCACTTTAATTAGCCCTGACTACACCAAGGAGTTTTATATATTCTCTTTTTCCTCTTATGATAAACTCGCAGCAGTCTTGTTGCAAAAAAATTGTGAAGATGTAGAGCACCTAGTGGCCTTCTTCAACAAAACTTTGAGGGATGCAGAATTAAGGTATGACCTTATTGAAAAATAGGCATATGCTCTTATAAAGTCTTTAAAGGCATTCTAAATTTACATTTTCACTCCAAGCTGGTTGCCTACGTGCCTTCAGCTTCAGTAAAGGATGTCCTAACCTAGCCAAATGTTGATGGAAGAAGAGCCAAATGGATTGAAAAACTCATAGAATTCAATATAGAGGTGAAGCCCATCAAGCTTGTCAAAGGACAAGGCTTGGCTAGGCTTATGGCTAAGGAAAATTGCAATCTGCTGGACATAAATTGCATGAGCTTAAATTCAGATAGAGAGCCAATCGAGGAAGCAGCAGGAAAGCACGAGCAAAACCAGTCTTTGGCTAATAATTTAGCCACTTGTGAGTGGTATTACAGTATAGCTCATTTCTTGTTGAAGCTAGAAGTCCCTCCAGGGCTTAGCTCGATTCAAGCCAGGGCCATTAAGCTTAGATTGGCCAAATTTTGTATTAATAGGAACCTGCTTTATTGGAGGGACCCATCTGGAATCCTCTTGAGATGTCTAGACAAAGAACAGTCTATGGAAGTCATGCACCAGTTTCATTCCAGTATCTATGGAGGGCTTCATTATTGGAAAACCACAACCCACAAGATCTTGAGGGATGGGTATTACTAGCCTGCTCTATTCTCTAATGTGTTTTCATTTGTGAAATCTTGTGACAAATTCCAGAGGTTTACAGGAAAACAACAACTGAAATCTCTGCCCTTGAAGCCAATACACACCAATGGTCCCTTCCAGAAGTGGGGTTTAGACTTCATAGGGGAGATTAATCCACATTCCAGTGGCTAGCACAGGTGGATCTTAGTAGCCACCAACTATTTTACCAAATGGATTGAAGCTATACCCACTAAGAAGGTTGTCATGAAGTTCTTAACCGAGAATATCTTCACTAGATTTGGCTGCCCAACCAAACTAGTCACTAATAATGCATCAGCTTTTAGGGAAAAGGAATTGGTGGACAGGTGTCAACCAATGGGCATTCAATTAGTGCATTATACCTCATATTATCCTCAAGGAAATGGCTTGGCAGAATCATCCAATAAGATCCTAGTGTGGATAATCAAAAAACTGTTAGAAGACAACAAAAGGAGTTAGGATTCCAAGCCGAAGTTTGCACTGTGGGCTGACAGAGTTACCACCAAGAAATACACAGGGAACTCTCCATTCAAGCTGGTGTATGGTACTTGGTGAGCACCATTATTTCAGAAATAATTCTACAATTCTTGGGCTGCCTACTTTACTCTTATCAACTCGGTAGATTGTAACAAACTTGGAAGCGACTGTGTTGTATGCACAAGTACTAGTTCTTACTATAGGTTGTCACTTGGTCAGCCAGTGCAAGATCACTAGGAGATCAAGCCAACTTATATGGATTCCAGAAGAATCTCTATATGTCATGAAAGAAGAGAAAGACTACTCTAGAGATACTACTCTAACTGCAGAAAGGAGAAAGACTAAAATGTAAAGCAAACCAAGTGAATCCTAATTGACCAATTAATCCTACTTTTGCAGAAAGCGCTATCAAAACCATGAAAATAATGTCATTACCTACTCAAGGAAGTAAAAAACATCTAACTAAGCTATTTATGGAAGTAAATAAGCAAAAAACATATTTTTGGATTTTATGTATTTTTATGTGAATTTGACATGCATGTAATTTATTGTTTGTGAATGTGGCAATGAATAGGTGGTGTTGGAGGGTGGTTTCATGACTTGAGAAGATGTGGGATGGTGTGGTTTGGTCCTAGGAGGTCTCAGGTGTCATTCTGGACGCTTTTCCCACACTCAGCCTTCAAAATAAAGCCTACAGGAAAATCTACAAGAGGACACAGGAAATCTACAGGAGGAAAAAACAACGTTCTACAGGAGGCCTA
>APFE031744637.1:0-16670 GCA_000404065.3 Pinus taeda | reverse complement strand
AGCCTAGTCGATCCCCAGGAGCACAGGGTAGGGATTACTGTCATCGATAATTTCTATAACTTCAAAGTCTGCTAATGCACTCGCACCTTCAATATCAACCGTTACTCCGTATAATTGTCCCCATGGGATGATTTTCTGTTGATTCGCCATCCTGAGCTGAATTGGAGACCACTGCAGCGTAGGTCTCCCCATCCTTTCCCATGTCTATTTTGGTAGCACATTCACATCGGACCCTAGATCCAGGTGACCTGGTCCATTTCATAATCGCTTATCAGTGATGTTAGCCACATCTCATGTCCTATTCGTGCCTTATGCTTACCAATCTTTCTAACTGCACGCTACTCCGTAGAAGTCTTTTTCTTATTGGCGCACTTGTCTATTAAGTCTTGCAATCCTTCCACAACCTTTCTGTCACGCAATAGCTTCATACAGGTTTCCAAGAATGTAGTGAGTACAGAAGGATCAACCTCTTGTGTCGTACTTGGTCTTGGTGTTTGAATTCCTGAGGTGGAAGCCTCAACGAAGCTCTTCTTTACCTCGAGGAATGTTTCGTTATCGCAATTAAGGTCAAAGGTGACTTCTTTCTCAGGAGCTTTGTGGCCCCATCCATCTTCTTTAGGATGCTTACCCTTATCTATGCCAGTCGTTATACCACTTCTTAGTACAATATTAATTCTCTGGTCCTCCTCGCGGGGCTCAGCCCTCATCATTTGTAAATTCTGCATAGGCTACATTTTATTCTCTTGCATCTTAGCTATTAACACCGGACATTATTCTATGGCATGGTCAAACTATTTGCAGTATTGACATGAAGGGTGTGTAGGATTCGGGAAATCTCGCGTGAAGTTCCAAGACTGTCTGCAGTTTTTAGCAAATAATCTGACCACGACCTCTACCAGGCCCTCCTCCTTGCCCTCATCCTCGGCCCTAAAAACACTCTTGCACTCCTCCTGCACCTTGATATGGAGGTCGAGTTTCTGCTTGCATACAATAAGTAGAGGTTCTTTCCATCATCAGCTCATAGCTTCGACAGTGGCGCTCATCGTGGTGCATAGATTTATAAAAATTACAGAACAAATGCTGAGGTGTCTGAATGAACTTATGAAGCATGTGGTAGTTAGTTGTTGCATGTTTCCCAATGATTTGACAAATGGTGCACCATAGCATAGCTCTCGTGCTTGGCCCGAATAGGGCTTCTGGTTTCAGGGGGGTTGGCCATCCCCCTATAAGATAGTTCATGTATACTGGACAATGATATTTATCATGCCCGTGGCCCTTGCACTTCAAGCATGAAACCTCTGCATGCACTTTTGGCCTAGTCTCCTTTTCTTTCTTCAAACTCTATAATTCTAGGTGTAGGCTCGCTAAATGTGAGTGGATCTGTTGTACCCCTAGGTTCGTATCCTGAATAGGTGATGTGTGCAGCCTCATCGCTATCTCCAAGGATTCTGCCTACTTTTCTCTCTTCTACTGTGACGGAGCAATTCTTAAATGGGGCAAAAGTGATGCGATAAACCAGTCACGATGCTGGTTATCTGAGATTTGAATGTTAGCCTGTCTAATCTGGCACTTCAACCTCTAATCAGAGTCCCAAGGTGTCTCCTCAAACCTCATTAGGATCTCCTTAAATTCAATTACCGAATGCACCTCAGATTTAGGCTTACTAAACTCTTTGTTCAAAGCTGTCTGAGTTTTTGCTAGCGATGCATGAGGATTGTCAACACAATACTTAATGTAGCAGGTTAGCGCACGATCCTGCAAGGCGGTAACCAATTGTGCCTTCTTTATATTATCATTGGTGATTTGTTCCACTGTCCATACATCATTCACAATAAACCAAAACTACTTTGGATCTTTACTCCCTATGCCCTTGAAGATTAGAATCTTCATTGTGTTCGCCATGTTGAATGGTGGCAGTGGAGGTGGAGGTGTGGGTGAAGGTGTATACAGTGGAGGTGGGGGTGGAGGTGGAGTGGATGGATTATGTGTTCTAGGAATACCCTAAGTTATTAGCTGAATGACACTTCGCGGCGTAGTCTGCACTTCCCCTTTATCGTCCCTTGAAGGAGGTCCAATCAATGGGCTATACTCTAGTCCTGATTCTTCATGATTTCTAAAGAATCTTCCACTTCGCATAGCTCTGAACATCAAGGTAATGGAATTATCTGCATTTCACACAACACCATCTTAATCCAAGTATTCAATGACTTGATGTACTTACCTCGCGGTCTTTTGAAGAATTTCCGCTCTGCTTCGCTATAGCTAACTGATGTGTCTACTGCAAATTCAGTAACAAGTCCTCCCAAAAATTGATCAAGCTAGTGATTGACAACCCGCGCGATCTTGTTCTCAATTGTCTCTAATCTTCACACCAATTCTGGTGTCCACACTATAAGATCTTCGAGCTTCCACCTTCCTTAACTATTTCCAATGTAGGTAACCACTCATATAATTCAATTGGGAAAGTGCTAAAGAAAATTTCATGTACCTCTGTATACAGATACCTATTCAACCAATCCTCCTTTGACATGCATGGATTCCTGTTTTCTTGAGTTGCAAACTCGTGAATCTTCCGATCTAACCACTTTTCAATTTCTTTCTTAGTTGGATTCCAATGATGCGATATCACACATCTCTTTTAAGAAGATCCCGGTCCCGACAATGGAACCATTTGTTGGCTTAGGGGGTCCTGACCCAAGTTCAGAGTTAGTTGCACCAACCAAAGAAACCATACATTGCTAGCCCTTTCGGAAAAAACCTGCGTAGTGCAGGATCCAGTCTCACTTGAATCAATATTGGGGAATGCAAGAACCAAGTTTTTGAATCCAGAGACTAGTGTGATGTCTTCCAACGCCTTAGATATGCCTCTGTGTAGATTGATAAAATTCTAGGGCTCGTTATGTAACTAAGTTAAAGCTGCGTTCGGATCTTGGTGAAGGTCCACGATCAGTCCTTATGGAGCTTCAATGGTCAATTTACCTAATTTCGCACATCAACAAGCAACCCTAGATCAGATTTTGTGTAGATCTACTTAATTCGTTAGAAAACATAAGAGAAATGGCCTGTAACTTCACGGAAGTGGCTAAGCATTCATTTCATACCTTATTAAGACAAATTTAGTGAATTTGTGTAACATTTAATCATTATTTCATAAAACATATCATTAATCGACAACATATAACATAAACAGATACAATGGAAACACTCAACAATTCTTCAAAAAGTTGTCTTTATTGATCTTCAATTCACCGATTAAAGACTCTTCTTACCCTGCGCACACAATTGTAGGGGTTTGCACACTCAGCTACGGACTCTATCCAGGCCTCCTGTGCACTCAGCTGCAGGAGCCTCCCTTTATCTACCTAAGCGCGGGAAGTAGAGCCTTCCTGCCTTAGCCCTTGCTTAAGACAACAAAAACTCTTCAATGTACTCCAATCTCTATTCAAAGTTATCTCTAAGGCTCACTAAGACTCAATTATTTATAGCTTTTCTAATACAATACCATGGCCCCTGACTCATGGGTGAGTCTTCAAAGCCTACCAAAAACAAGGGGCTAAAGCCCCTTTGACTCTATCTATCTGCGTGCTCCGCATCCACATTTTGTGGAGACTTTACATCTCTTACAAAATTCTTTACAAAAATTGACTAGTTTATTCAATTCTACCCCTGGGGATCCCATCCCAATAGTTATGCTAATCTTCTTGTCAAGCTTATTGAACACATTATATAACGCTACTTTGTACTATTTTTTACTCATCTCATAACCCATTATTTTATCAAAATTCACTTGCAATGGAAACCACAAAGATTGATTACCATATGATTCGATATGCATATGAGAAAAAAAATATAAGAATTCAATGAAAATCCAATTATAAGCCATTAATTGGCTCAGGGTGTGGAATTTCCCTTACTACTTGAAAGGTTCTTGAGTTTAATTATTCTTGATTTTCTAGTAATGGCCAACCATGAGAAGGAAAAAGCTCATATGAAAATTAAAATAACATTATATACCAATCAAATACAAAATAAAATATCACCAAAAGTACTAATATTATGTTGATGTTATTGCTCTCTAAATATACATTGTTATTGAGAATGAAAAGGATGCCTCTATGCACATGGTTGAGTAGGACCCACATCTATAATAAAAGTAAACCACTTATAAGTCATATTGTTCATATTATAAGAACATAAAAAATACAAAAAAATGATGAAACATCCAATTTAGTATTGTGAATAGTACCCAATGTAAATACATGGTGGTATGGTCAACCTCTCACTAATCACCAAAAACAACCTTAGTAATAAACATATCATCCATAACAACATCTTCATGCACTTACAATAAAAATTATAATTATTTGAGTCAAAGGAACTTAGCTCAAGTGGTATGGTCCACAATTTGTGTCCCAAGTAGCGTGGGTTCAAGTCTTAGGAGATATAAGGCCCTTGTGGTATTTATGAAATATTGGTTCTACTAGGTAGAATAGTGGCAACCGTTTCTATGAAGTTACAGATTGTGCCTAATGGAATGTACTCCTTACTGTTAAAAAACAAATAATTATAATTATTTTAAAATCCATAAACCTTAAATTCGTTTATAATTTAACTGTTCAAAATATATTTCACTTATTTATCTCCTTGTGAAGCTAGTAGTATTTTGTCACATGCCTCCTTCAATTCAACCAAAGAATTATACCCCCCTTTAAAGCCTTAATTTTTGATAATATGAGGTGGGAATATTGTCATACTTCATTGTCTATGTTTGTGAGGTTTTATCACTCCTAAAGTAACTAAACCACAATCTTATCAACCAGGGTAGGTCTTTTTATTTCAATGACATTTGCACTATTTGTGTTGATACATGTAACAACTAGGTAAAATAGAAAAGATGTCATTGAACACACTTGCAGAAATTAAAGAACTCTTGCAGAATGGAAATACATGCTTGCGGGAATTAAAAGGCACACTGCAAGAATGAAACACACTCGGCAAGGAAAGAATCCACACTTCATAAGAACTTCATATTAAAGATAGGTGCACCATACACTATCAGCTAAAGATATAAAAACAATTGAATAGAATAGAATTGATTAACATGTGTAACAACACACCATAAATCTAAAAGTAGAAGTGTATCTATCCCACAATGAAACATGTGCAACAGTAATAAGAAATCCACACTAACGCATAAAAAACAAATATCTTATTAACATTGCTATCCCTGCTAAAGAGGAGGGCCCTTCCTCCTAATTAGCACCTAAATCTGCTTAGGCTGAAGGAAGGCAAAATTCAGGGTAACCACAAACCACGCTCAATCTGGTAGCTAGCCCTACCAGAACAGGAGAGGGCTCTCTCCGTGTCACGCTCAGTGAATAAATAAGCAATATGGTCTGAGATGACTTACAATGAATATTGATTTTAGGCTAGTAAATAAATACGGATACAAGAAGCAATTTTTTATAAATGACTGAGTTTCTAGGATGTATGGGACCAACAAACAACAATGAGCAGAGAATTTAACACAAAGGCACAGATTACTTCGTGAGGCAAGAGAGGCGGAAAGTCTAGAAATTGGTTTTGAAATAATGCGGAATGGAAAGATTGTTTAAAAGGGTGAAAAGGGCATAAACACATGAATCCTTTTCAACAGAAGAAGAACATAGAACGTGAAACTTTCCCACAAGCAGAGCATTAAACATGAATTCTACCTTATCTTACTTAAAAAATTTCACTAGAAATGAATATGAATGAACTGTGAAACATAACGAAATACATATGAAACATAAAGAGAACACGTTTACTACACTCACACCACATGAATCTCATGAACCAGAGCTGCTGCCTTTCATTAATTCTCTGTCAAAATATACAACGAAGAACTGAGTTTCTCTCCCACAGTCTCCCAGAAATTACAACCAACCCATTGCAAATGGTTTGCATACAATAAATATACTATGCCATGAGGAAATAGAATGAGCAAGAGTTGGGGAGTTTTTTGAATCATTACAAAGTGGAAGTGGAAAGCCAACCATTAGTTACAGGTGCAGCGTTACAAAAATGACAAATGGCTTGGGTGACTGCTCGCCTTCCTTTGCCAATTGGATAGAAGCCAACCCTTAGTGGAAATACTTTAAATTTTGCCTTAGGTGCCAAAAAAAGTGTAGTGTAAATGAGCGGGCCCACTTGGAGAAAGTCGTGAATCGAAATGTCGCGAAGCGGAAGTGATTTTGGCCTTTTTCTCTATATGCGTCGCGCCCAAATCTATATGCACCGCACCACTTTGAAGGTTGTTTTGAGGTACCTTCAGGAGTCCAACTTGCACCCAAGTGTGCTTGTTGGAAAGCTTGGCCTGCCTACTTTCCAACCCAAGTGGAATTTCTGAATGTGGTGCTCATTTGCCCCTCCAAAACTTCATTCTCCCAAGACTGCTTCCTGTGTGTCAAAATAGGGGCAGAGAGGTCATTTTTTGAGTGTTTTTGACCTCCTGGAGACTCAAATCATGCCCAAATTTCTTGTCCATGCACCAGCAGGCATGATTTTTCGTTCTGAATCCAAAAATGCAAGCCATTTGTGATTTGGAGCCCCCAATCCTAAGCGTCGCGCCAGTGGCGCGACGCACAGGGAGAAAAACCCTGTGTTGTGACCAAAAATTTGTCATGTGACCAAAATTGCCCCAAATTTCTTGAAATTTGGGCTAGAGATCCTCTATGAGGTGCTATGCTAGGCTACAGAGGCTTCAACCAAGATTTGAAGCCGATCTTTCTCTTTTTGCCTCTTTTGCCTCTTTGTCGGTTTGCTCAATTTTGCCTTCAAACTCCTTATCCGAGCCTTTGAACTCATGTTCCGTGCCCTATAGTGATAGACCATCCACCTCAATATGGTTTTGTCCTTGTCGGCCTTCTCTAGCAGTCTCTCTAGGTGGATGTTGATCCGCTCGAGCCAAGACTCACGGTCATTGTTAATCTCTTGCCCTAATGGAGTGAGCTCAATCCTCCTATGCTGGGCAGCTTGGCGATTCTCACGGATGTTTTGAAGCTCCATAATCTCATGCTGGTCCTCAAGCTATTTGTTCCTCTGCTCCAAATACCTAATAATCCACTTAGCCCTCTCCAAATTGAGTGACAAGTCTTGGATCTCCATTTTCTGCTCCTGGATGGTCCTCCTAAGTTTGGCACTTTCCACATCTGCATCATCATCATGAATGAGGATGAAGTCGGCCTCCTGTTCACCTGATGGCCCCTCGTCATGCATGGGCCTCTTGCCCTTGTCCTGTAGCTGTGTTTCCGATGTCAGAAGAAAGGCCCCTTCCACCCCGGGTGGAGATAACACTTGCTTTGCTGCTGCAAACAATTGTCTACTGCCTCTCTGATAGGTGATAAATACTGGCATAGTAGTGGTCTCATGGTGCTCATACTGATGAGAAGGACCACCTATCTCATGCTCAACCTCTGATAATACCTGTGAAGTGCTGAAGAGGTCACGGGAGATGAAGTCATCCCAAGTAATGCCCTGCAATCCCAACTGATGATCCACCAAAATCTTGATAATAGCAAAGTGATAAACACTGTTAAGTTGCTGCTGAGGTGTCTTATGCTGCATGAAGGTGTTCATCCTCTCTATGTTCCTGCAAATGGAATATGGGATGTTCATCATCCGTACCCTGGTAAAGTGGATGAGAAACCTGATGTGATAGGCATACAGACGAGAGAACCTCCCCTCATAGCTGAAATACTTCATGATCAACTTCATGAGTGGAGCATATTCATCTTTCAAGTATCTGAATGGAAAGACTCTTTGGAGACACCTCAAGAAACTGGCCTTAATGTAAGGCTCATAATGCTACCTATCCACCTTCTGTTTCTTGTGCCACTGTTCTCCAACATTCGGTATGCCGGTTGCTAATGAGATAGTTTCAGGTGTCAGTGTGAATGTGACCCCGGCCAAGATAGAGTGATCTCCATGTAGGTGAAGCACAAAAAGACGGGCCAACTCATGATGAACTCGAACACTAGACACCCTTTGAAAAAACTCAAAACATGATAGATGCTAGAAACATGACATAGCAAGAGGGCAGGGCTGCAATTCTGTGAGGGTAGTTGGCTCATCCCTAACATGTTTGCCACTCTTGTGATGTCTCCGGGGAGCCTGTTCTTCCGAGGATGAATCACTTTGGGTTTCCATTTCATACTCTGATGAATGCTTAGATGCCATGATTGTTGTATGTGTACTGTACTTGGATTTCCCTTTGATGATGGTATGAAACTGTGTGTTGATATGATCTCTACCACCAAGGAGAACAATACAAAAGGGAGTGTTAGGAGGGGAATAATATGATGGGATTTAGGGGTTATGGGGCGAAAATTTGTTTAGGGACATGTAGAAGGGTTTGGGGATTTTATAAGGTAGGGTTTTGGGGTTTTATAGTTGACAAATGAGTGGAGGGGATAGGAAATAGGGGTTTAGTAATGTTTTAGGGTAGGGAGAATAGGAAAAAATGGGTAGGGGGGAAGGGAACAATGGGAAGAAGGGGAAAAATGAGAGGTGAAAGAGGAGCCTTGTCATCAACACCACAATTTTGCAACCCTAGAGCAATGGCTTTAATGTTTTCAATTGGTAGGGTTTAGGCGTTTTTTTCTTGCAATTATAAACGTCCATACACCATCATCACATTCATAAAAATACATGAGCCATCAAGATGTAGACCCTACCTGTCGATTTGAAGGGTTTCAAAGAGATTTGTTGCAAGTTTGGCACAAATCTGGGCCTTTGTGGGTGTGCGTCGCACAGCAAACCCAGTAAACCGTGCTCGGTATATGCATCGTGCCCATGTTAACTTTACATTGCGGGGTCACGCTCTGTGCGCCGTGCTCTTTATATGCGCCGCGCCCGTCTGTGTGTGCGTCGCGCTCCTGAAAACGACTCCAAACTCACTCCAAATGCGTGCTTTCACTCTCACACTCACTTTGCAATGTTTCTCTCTTCCTTGGTGTTCAAAATGACTTTGTTTCTTGTGGGAATCCTTTATAAAGGCATTGGGAGTCATGGGTTTGATTTTTGTCTCTTCAAAACCCACTTTGCTAATGTCTTGTTTTGACACTTTTCACTGATTTAATGCAACATTGAATTTCACTTTTCCCTTTGAATTTTTAGCTGGAATGAAGAAATTTTTTGGCACTTTTGCAAGGGTCGTATGACATGGCATTTGGCCAAGGAAACCATGACTGCACCTGAAGAAATCAAGTGGAGACTTTTTTGAAAATTATCACAAATGACACACTGTTTGACTTTTCTTCAAAACAAAGTTTTGAAGAACAGTTGTAATCTGTCAACATGACGATGAAATTCTTTGAATCACAACTTTGTACGGGCCTCCCTTTGGCCTACATGGCTTTATTGGACATGTTTGAAAACCAATTTATCTAATCCCTAGACCTAATGATTGAAAATGACTCTCGTCCATTAAGAGATCGAACATTGACCGTCATGGAATTTAGTGAACCTTGACAAAAGACCTGAGCCAACAAGTGCCAGACATGAGGGGAACTGACTAACAAGACCTTTTCCGTCAGATTATGGCATGCCCCTAGCAGAATGCAGCTGAGTGAATGGGGCGAGACTCCTAAAAATGAAATGCAGAAAGAGTTTTGATCTCTGACGGAGGACTGACAAGACCGACTCTAACATTGGCTCCAATGGGGGATGGTAGCTCCTTGGAGGTGCCAAGAACAACAGATCTCTGGAAGAGCTAGACAGTGCCTTCGTCCATTGGGCTATGGAGTCATTATTTCGACAAATGACACAAGACTCTGAATCATTTATGAAACTAAAATGACCAAAAAATTGACTCAAATTTGACATTGAAATGACTTGACGACTAACTTGACAAACTCTAACCAAAATAAAATAAAATGGTATTTACAGTGATAGTGGAAGCAGCATCAATAACTCATAAATGGTACCGCTTGAGCAGCCGACCATTGATCGGCCCTCCTGGACAATCTTCCCTGTTCATTTCCTTCAGAAGAAAGGCATTTTGACCACGATATGCTGCAATCTTGAAGGGACCTTTCCAGAGATTCTTGAACTTACCATGCGTACCTTTTTCCTCATTCCTTGCATCCCACTTCAGCACCACATCATCCAACTGAAATTTGTCCGCCTTTGCTTTTCTGTCATAAATTTTCTTAATCTTCTCTTACAACTTGGATGTGTTCTAGAAGACTTCTTCTCTGGTCTGCTGCATGTGGACCATTTGATTCAACCTTCTCTGCATAGGATCTTCTTCACTGCCGGCCTCCTGAAGAAGTTTGACTACCGGGGCTACGAGAGAGGTAGGAAACACTGTATCAACTCCATAAACAAGCTCAAAAGGGGACGTACCAATGGATTTCTTCTGACTGGCCCGATTTTCCCAAAGTGCATTAACCAACCTCTTATGCCAACTCTTCTTGTTTATTTCCAGCAACTTCTTGATGATGTTGACCAATGATTTATTATAAGACTCCACCAATCCATTGCCTTGCGGATGATAGGCAGTTGAGTGACCCAAAATGATGTGATATTTATGACAAAACTCTACCATCCTTTTTGATTTGAAAGCTGCTGCGTTATCAGTGATTGACTTATTCGGGCAACCAAAGCGAGACAAGATGTTATTTTCAAGGAATGAAATAATTACCGCATCTGTAGCTTGCCTAGTGGGAATTGCTTCGATCCATGTCGTGAAATAATTTGTCGCGGTGAGGATCCATATATGCTGACCGGAAGAGGCGGGATGAATTTCACCAATGAAATCCAACCCCCATTGCTGAAAAAGGGCACTCACCACTATGGGCTTAAGTGGCAAAGGCTGTAACTTTTTCCTTCCTTAAAAAATCTGACATTTATGACAGCTCTTGATCATCTTATATACATCAGCAAACAATGTCAACCAATAGTATCCCGCTCTCAGAATTTTATTTGCTATTGATTTCCAAAAAAGGTGACCACCACAGTCTCCTTGGTGGCAGTCCTCCATGACCTTCTTTGCTTCCTTTTCCACTAAGCAATTTAACAAAACGCCACCGGGATCTTTCCAATACAGTGCAGAATTTAGAATGAAAAACTTGGCAGCCTTCATTTTGAGTGTTCTCGCTTTGTTTCTAGTCATGCCAGGCGGTGGTGATAAATTTTTAAGAACATATATGATATTTGAATACGAAGGAGAAAGAGAAAACATTTCAGATACCTGAATTGACGATCCTTCCTCATTCTCATCGGACATAGCAGCGATCAAATTTATGTCCAAGGCGTGCAAGTTTGATTCATACATTAACTTTGCCAACCCTTGTCCTTTAACAAGCTTTGTGGGCTTTATTTCCACATCATATTCCAGCAAGGCTGCAATCCACTTGCCTCGTCTTCCTTCTAGATCAGTCTGCACTAATACATCCTTGACAACAACGTTAGGAACATAGGCCAAAATATGAGAATGTAGAATATATACCCGAAAATCTTTCAATGCTTTCACAAGTGCAAGGGCTTGCTTCTCAATGATGTTGTATTTTAAGGTTGTATCTCTTATAGCTCTGCTGATGAATGCAATGGGTCTTTCGTGATCATCTCTTTTCTGCAATAACACAACTGCCATAGTATGCTCCGAAGTGAATGAAAACAATATGAAATCCTGAGTGTAGTCCGGGCTGACTAGAACTGGAGCTGAAGAAAGAGCCAATTTGACTAAATTGAAAGATTTTATAGCCTCCTCCATCCATTTCACTTGGCTGTCCTTCTTAAGTATGTTTGTAATCTCTCTTAGGTGCTCAGCAAGGTTAGGTACAAAGCGGCGTAGAAAATTCATTTTACCATTGAAAGATTGAATCTCTTTCTTATTCCGGGGCAGATCGATTTGCTGAATCGCTTGTACACGTGCTGGGTCAATACAAATGCCATCTTTTGAGATAATATGCTCGAGTAGTTTGCCTTCCTCCATGGTGAACAAGCTCTTTTTCGGATTCAATGACAAGCCATATTTTCTGCACTTTTGAAAGACAGTTTTTAGATGGTACATGTGTTCTTCATCAGATATGGAAAACACCGTCAAATCATCCAGGTACACAACCAAAAAGACATCCTTCTAATTTGTGAAAGCCAAGTCCATTGCATGCTAAAATGTGGCACCCACGTTCTTCAAACTGCAAGGCATTTTAGCGTAATGAAAGGTTCCCCATGGAGTGGTGAATGATGTCTTGTCTCGGTCATCTTCATGGAAAGAAACTTGGTTATATCCGGAATAACCATCAAGTAGTGACATACGAGATGCTCCCACTACTCGCTGAAGTATATGGTCCATTTTGGGCAGTGGATAGTTATCTTTCAGTGAAACTTTATTGAGATTTCTAAAATCAATGCACAAGAGAATCTCACCTGTCTTCTTTCATACGGGCACCAAATTAGAGATCCAATTCGAAAACCTAATGGGAACAATGATTCCTGATTTGTACAACCTGTTTATCTCCTTTTCAATTGATGGTAGCAGCTTAGGATTTAGTGTTCTCAACTCCTTTCTGAAAGGTTTCTGATTTGGCTTAATGGATATAGTGTGCTGAATTATATTGGTATCATATGTCTTTAAGTCGGAACAGTCCCAAGCAAACACATCTGCAAATGAAGGCAACAAGTGGATATATTTGTCCTTTGTTCTTTGTGGCAATGCTTTAGACAGTTTTACCATTTTAGGATTAGCAACTATTCCAATATTGACCTCTTCCACACCCTTCTCTGTTGGCTGCAATGTTGGCTTGCGGGCTACATCATCTTGATCAAAGAGTTCTTCTAAAGGTATCAAGCCTTTAGGAATAATGTTATTCTTTAGCTGTAACACATCCATTTCATTGATCTGCAGATCATCTGTACCATTACCATCGTCATTTTCTACATCAATTGAGGTTTCTTTGAACTTACCTTTGTTTTGCAGAAAATCATCAATCTCCTCATCATCTTGGAAAGCTTTCCAATATCTCTGATTGTCTGGGATGGTTGGACGATGCTTGACATGGATTTCGAATTTATTGCTAGAGTTCATTGGGATCTTCAAACTACTTGCTGCCTTAGCAAGTGCATCAGCAATGCTATTTTGTATACGAGGCACACATGTCAAGGTGTATTCTGAAAATAATTTTAGGATGTCTAGGACTGCATTCCGGTAAGCCCGCATCCTAGGATGCTTTGCTTGATATTCGCCTCTGACCTACTTAATCACCAATTCGGAGTCGCAATATACTGAAATCCTCTTAGCATTCAACTTTCTTAGAATCTTTAGGCCAGCAATCAGAGCTTCATACTCAGCTTCATTGTTTGAATAATCAAAAGCCAACTTGTAAGAGCATACACACACATTACTAGGCACTTTGTTCAGGGCGGAGAAAGGACTGCATACCCAAATCCCAATTCCAGCGCCATCAGTTCCCACTGCTCCATCGAAATTCATTGTCCAAAAACCTTCTTCCTCCTCTTGCAAGTGTTGAAAATCTGTTTGTTGTGCTTTGTCTGCTTGCTGTCCATTACTTTCTGATCGCTCAACAATGTTCTGTTGTTCTTGTCCTTCTCTCTTTAAAACTCCTCTGAAATTTTTTGTTATTTCTGGAATATCATCTGCTTCTACTAACTGACTATCGATATCATTGAAACTATCAGAATACAAAACAAAAGACTCTAAATCTGTATGTACATAGTTGATCGGATGATTTATTGGTTTCTCCTTGCTTGTAATCATGTATTTCATTTTCTGTTCCTGATACAATTTCCTCATTTGGCCAAACACCGGAATCGTTGCATAGGAGAAATCTAGTTGTAGTGTCCCTTTCAATTTCGCTACCCAAGACCTGGAAAGAAGCATGCCAAACCTGGGAGGAATATTTGCTACGACAACATCCATCAAAACATTCTTCATTGAGAGTTGATCCAGACTTACAACCAAGTCTTTGATGAGCCCGATACATCTTACTCTGCTGGAATCAAACGAATAGAGATCATGGTATTGCCGGGTGATGTCCAGACCCAGCTTATCCATGATAGCCTTGGGCATGAGATTGTGAGAAGCTCTAGAATCGAACATGGCATTATGTAACACAAAATCATGCAATCTTAAACTGATATAAAAAGGTGGCACATCACTATCAGGCAACTCACCATTTGATGCTGGCCCAAAAATCATTTCGGGTTGATCATCTTCGACATTCACCATGTCGGACATTGGGTTCAAATTCAACATTTTAGATACTTGCCCTCTATAACTATTGTTCCTCATTATTTCAGTCAAGGGAATAGATACCTTCAATTTAGAAATTTCATTCTCTAAATTAAAAGCGGGAATCTTTTCTACCTCTTTGACTGGGATCTCTTTCCTTTCCTTTTCTTTTGATGCAATTGGCTGATTTGATTTTTCTACTGATTGTGATTTGATGCTGTCTAGACCAACCGCCTCCTTTCCTTTCCTTTGTATAACTGATGAATCATTCTTTGATGTCTCACCGTCCTTCCTCTTCTGAATTGGTTTGACCCGCACATCTCTATTTCTAAGTGAATATCGTTGCTGCTGAGCGGACAGAGCATTCATATAGCCTCTTTGGTACTCATCTGATTCTTCCTCCAAAACAATGTCATTGGCTAGAATGAAATCTGCATCTTTGTGTACAACCGAGCTTTCTGCATACTCCTCATCCTCAGTGAGATAAATAGGCAAATCATCAGGAGTAAAGAGGTGGTTTTCTTCACCTATTATATTCCCGTCCTCATCTGACTCCGGTCCATGCACAAAATTTTGTTGCAAAGGTGGTTGTACTGGCTACTGTGTTGTCTGCTCTTAGGCTCGTTGATCTCTCTGCCTTATTCTATATTGTGGTTGTTGCTGGCCACGGAAGTCAGGATTTCTAACTTGTGGCTTAGGCTTGTCAAGTTTCACCCTTTCAAGCATCTGCTCAACCTTCCGGAGTAGCTGATCTACCGAGGAAGATTCTTATTTTATGATGACCTTCTTCTCTGCCTTTGCTCTAGCTCTCTTGGTCAGCAGATTTGCTTCAACGCTGACCACTATCTTCTGCATGTCTTCCATTGTGGCCGGTTCTCTCTCTCTTAATTGATAAGCCATGTCAGCATCAAAACCGTCCGGGAACTTCAGCATGGCTAGCCCCACAAGTGGCCTTAGATGATCGGGAATTTCATTATAAACCTAATTGAATCTAATGCAGTAGTCTTGGACCGACTCACCAACGTTTTGTTTGATTTGCTCATATTCAGCTAGAATTTGAAGAGGATTCTTTTTCACTTCCTAGCGATTTAAAAATTGTCTTTGTAGGTCAGCCAAGGTAGCGATACGTGCAGCTGGAAAACCTCTGAACCATTTCCTCACTTCACCTGCAAATGTCTGTACAAAGAGTCTCATTGCCACATTCTCGGCATCGATCTCATGAAGTTCATAGAAATCTGCCATTCTGTCCACATGTTGCTGAGCGGTAATGCTGTTACGAGTTCCATCAAAAAACGAGATTTTTCTTTGATAATCTGCGGGCATATCATCTAAAACTTGAGGCAGAACAAGGGGTGCAAAATGAGCAGCCATCACTCTTGGTGGATTCGACCTTGGAGGTGTTGGAGGAGTGTGTGCAGTTTGTAGGGGGCTAGCAATTAGAGTTTGAAGCTGTGCTACGATGTAATTATCAATTGACTGGTTAGCCCTCTCTGTCTCCAAGTGTACAAGAAACTTTGGATTGTGGACAGTAGAGTCAACCACCCTTTCGGATTTGGTCTCGAACAATGATATATCAAACTGCTCATCAAAATCTAGCTCTTCAAGATACTCAAAAATGTCAGGGCATGAATGGGATTTAAACACGGGAGATATAGAGTTCTCTTGACGACGAATTCTTGGAATCAAATTGGGATTTTCGTAGATGTGCGGAGGATCTGGGTCTGGATTAGCTCTGGTATATCTTCTAGAAGCCAACGTGCTATTGAGAAAAATCAAAGGACACAACCAACTCACTTAGCCTGTCAAATCATAAACTAATCATCCAGAAGCTTAGAATTATCAAGAAGTAAGGGGATTAATTTCGTCCCCAGTGGAGTCGCCACTATGTTAGCACCTAAATCTGCCTTAGGCTGAAGGAAGGGAAAATTCAAGGTAACCACAAACCACGCTTAGTGTGGTAGCTAGCCCTACCAGAACAGGAGAGGGCTCTCTCCGTGTCACGCTCAGTGAATAAATAAACAATATGGTCTGAGATGACTTACAGTGAATATTGATTTTAAGCTAGTAAATAAATATGGATACAAGAAGCAATTTTTTATAAATGACTGAGTTTCTGGGATGTATGGGACCAACGAACAGCAATGAGCAAAGAATTTAACACAAAGGCACAGATTACTTCGTGAGGAAAGATAGGCGGAAAGTCTAGCAATTAGTTTTGAAATAATGTGGAATGTAAAGATTGTTTAGGAGGGTGAAAAGGGCATAAACATATGAATCCTTTTCAACAGAGGAAGAACACAAAACGTGAAACTTTCCCACAAGCAGAGCATTAAACATGAATTCTACCTTATCTTACTTAGAAAATTTCACTGGAAATGAATATGAATGAACTGTGAAACATAATGAAATACATATGAAACATAAAGAGAACACATTT
>APFE031744624.1:35124-56341 GCA_000404065.3 Pinus taeda | reverse complement strand
GAAGAAGGAGAACCTTCTTTGGTAGAATATTCTGATTCTCAACCGTTAGTAATTTCAGAAGTTACTGGTAGTATTGCACCTACTAGTGATATAGGTGAAGAACCTGAGGTATTTGAACCCGAATCTGAAGTTGCTACTACTCCCCTATCAAAGTTTGTTTTTCCGACTCCTAGTGGTCTTAGTTCTCCTAGGGTAGAAACCGTAATTACCCAAGATCTTCCTGCTGGACTCATAGCAATTGAAGAGCTTGCTATTTAGGACATCGAAGAAAGCTTTCCTTTTTCCAGACAATCGACCTATCTTATAACTTAGGGAGTGTGAATCGATTTTTTATAGTCCACCTAGGAGCACTGCTTGGTACCATTCACTGACCAATCTTTTGGAAAATCCGGGACTAAGTTTTTCACCACCTCGCATTTTTTATCACCTTGCACCTAGAGATCATTATCCTGCATTGAATATGTCTAGTCCGTCATCCATGTTCTCTCAATTTCCGGAAGCCTATCTATACGGCAGTCTTTCTATTCCTGCTGGGTATCAGTCCATTTCTGGTACTTTTTCGGGATCATCTCCTCAACCTATCGAACAGAAGTTGTTAACTGGAAGTAGTGGTACAAAACCCTTCAGTGTAGAAGATATTCTAATGATGTCAGGTTCTCAACCTCAAGGTGGCCAGTTACCGCCTGGGGGGCAACCTCAAGGTACTCAATATGTGCCTGGGGGGCAACCTCAGGGTACCAAGTATATGCCTGGGGGGCAACCTCAAGGTACTCAATTTGCACCTGGGGGACAACCTCAAGGACATTACATACCTACAGGATAGTACGTTCCTCAAGGTCAACCCCAGACTCAGTATGTACCCCAAGGTCAACCTCAGTATCAGTATGTACCCCAAGGTCAACCTCAGTATCAATATGCACCCCAAAATCAATATCAGTATGTACCTCAAGGTCAACCCCAGTATCAATACGTGCCTCAGGGTTATCAACCCCAAGGTCAGTAGCCATCTCAAGGTTACCAACTGCCTTCTGGTCAACCGTATTATCAACCTTACCCTCAACTCGGTTATGGTCCTCAGTATCCGCAAGGTCCATACCCCGGAACGAATTTGGTATGGGATCCATCTCAAAATCAATAGGTCTTACAACCGAATGTGCAGTCGTCATCTCAACCTGGACAACCTATGGTCGCTGGTCCATCTCAGCAACCTGTCCAGTCCACCATTCAAACTTCTGCACCTTCTGTAGTTTCTCGGGCTGGGCCTAGTACACCTCATACTCCGCCTCAAACGTCTGCTGCAACTACTGCAACATCTTCTCCATCTACCCCACCTTCTTCTGGAGTATGAGCAACTCTGGTTTCTACTGTTCCTATATCTTCTCCTCAGACCTCTTTACCTCAGTCTGGATCTACGGTCCAGACTTCGGTCTAGATGCCTGTAGGAAGTATGGTTGTTACCTCTCAACCTCAATTTAATCAACCTCAATATGGTCTTGCTGCACAACAACCAACCTATCAGTATCAACCGTACCCTGGGTATACATATCAACAACCTCAACAACCCCAGTATGGTCCGGTTAATCCCGGTTTTCCAGGAGGACAAAATATCCCGAATGCGATTCCCATTCCTAGTTATCCTGGATGTCCTCCTCCTGGGGCTGGTTTGCAGACCCCAAGTTTCAGAGACCCTAACTGTCAGTTACCATTCATTGTAACTTTGGACTTACCTGACTTGACGCACCTTACGAATGATCCAATCAATTATCATCTGTATTGGCCGCCAATGCCGCATAAGTTGCCTAGTGAAATTCTGAAATTCGAAGGTAAACCTAGAGAGGACCCGTCGAACCATGTGATGACTTATCATCTCTGGTGTGCATCCAAATCCATTTCTGATGATTCTATTCGTTTACGTTTTTTTCAACACACTCTAATTGGTCTTGCGTCCAAATGGTATATCGAATTACCGCGAGCCACTTTTTATGATTTTAGTCAGTTATCTACCTCGTTTTTAACTCATTTTCAGTTGCCAGTCAGATATGACAATGGCACGGAGCTATTAACTTCGTTAAATCAGTCGATGTCCACTTACATCTCCGATGATATCCATGAATGGAGATGTTGACGGCGTTTAGTGAAGGTTTATATCCCGGATCATTCTTAGCTAAGTGGTTTGTGAAATCCTTGTTGCTTAAGATCACTGAAGATGTAGCTAAAGCTGGAGTAGTTACTGAAGAGCAAGTCATTGCTCAAGCGCAGTACCTTGACTTAGTTTACACTCAGTCAGGTATGTTACACGAGAAGATCCCCAACCTACCTAATCAAAATCAAATCGCTGCTGCTCCTTCAGGGTCTCATGCCGCTAATGGTATGATTGGCACGGTAAATACCAAAAGTAAGAAGAAGTCTTATAAGAATTATTCTCCTATAATAACCTTGCCAGATTCCCCGACAAGAGAGTCTTCTGCGGAACTTTCTGCCGATATTCACATTGTAGAATCATCTACAGCTAAATCAAAAACAGGTGGTAAGAAGAAAGGGAAGAAGAAGAATAAAGAGAAAAATTCAAAAGAGAAACTCGAAAAAGTGGAACCCACTGATGAAAAACGCAAACCTCGTTATCTGTGTCTCATCTGCGATGAAGACCATTATACGAGAGGCTGCCCTCATCGGGTAGAAGTTGTAAAAATCCTCAAAGGTTCCCAAACTCCTGCTGCCTTGAAGGATCCTTTTCCAACTCAAGATAGTAAGATGATAGTTTCATCCTCCAGTGCCAATGAAGAACCCATATTGATGATGTCTCATGTAAGGATTGCGACTCGATCACAAGATTATGGCAGTAAAAGTCCTATTGATGGTAAAGAAGCAGAATCTTCTCATTCAAATCCATCAATCTCAGCTCTCGGTTCCGATCCACTACCGATCAAGAAACCTAACCCGGACTTAGTAATCAAACCGGCCACAAAGGGTGTACTTCGGAAGTCTGCTTTCAATCCACATGTGAGAGCAGCTCGGAACTACAACATTGTTGAGGATTTAGCTGTTTCACCCTCATCAATGTCGGCTTTGGAAGTGATACAATCATGTCAAGCACAGCGCAAATTACTTTTGTCGGCTATAGGAGTTGTTGATGCTTAGGACCCGAACCTTATAACCTTCAATCTAGAAAATAGTGCGCCGCGTCTACCTCATCAAATGGCTGTCCAGATTCCAGTGATAGTCAAAAACAGACCTGTTCATAGGACTGTGATTGACGAGGGAGCTTCCACGTGCATTATGTTGATACAGTGTTCGAGATCGCTTGGTTCTCCTTCACTAAATCAATCCCCGACGATTCTTAAGGCCTTTGATGGCCCTGGGTTTCATCCTTTCGGCATTGTACAGGATCTACCTATAGGGGTTGAAGGAAAAACCGTTAATCTAGATGTGGAGGTGGTTGTAGCCCCTCTAGATTACAACCTTCTCTTGGGTCGTAGTTGGTCTTACGCTATGACAGTTGTTGTCTCATCGGTATTTCGGCTTATAAAGTTCCCTCACAATGGAAAGATCGTAACTATAGACCAGTTGTCATACTTTTCATCCGACCCGGCCTCTGCTGAGAGCATTCAGCATGTTGGCAAAGCGACAATCCCTTATAAGGATGTTGGTGTAGGGTTAGTTAAAGATTCCGGTTTACTGGGCACCTTTCCTTTCCCTCCTATCAACGCATCATCTTCTACTACAACCATTCATATGATTTCATCAGGAACCATTGTTAATGATGATCCTTGGATCATACCTTCTGAGACTGAGATAGACTCATATGGTACTCTTGTGCCTTTGAGTCCATATGAGCTCGCATATCAGACTATGCAGTCGTCTTCCGACCAAACATCAACCCAAATCGACTTAATGAACGAAGTCCATGAAGAGTCATTTTCAACATCAAACTCAGAATTAAGAACATTTTCCGAACCTGTTCAATCAGATGAGCAAATTCGTGAAATCCTATGTGTCGATGAGTTACCATGGGAAGATCTACATCACAGATCTTCGTTTTTACCCGAGAGCGATCGTTTTGAAAACAAGTTTTCATCAATCTTTAGAACTAAATATGTTAAGGATGCTCAGAATCCAATGAAACATCCTGATTCTGAGTTAAATTTGGGAAATATTTCTAGAAATATTCCCCTTGACATTTCAGTTAAGCCTGGAATTGTTGAAAATGTTCATATAAGTGCCTCTTGTACAAAAGATGAAATTAAAACATACAAGGCCGTATTTCAAGAATTTCGCGACGTGTTTGCCTGGTCCTATGAGGAAATGCCAGGAATTGACCCAACAATCCTAATTCATGAAATTAAAACCTACCTGGACGCTAAACCCGATCGGCAACGTCTGCATCAGATTCACCCAAGAAAAGCTGCTACAATTAAAGCAGAAGTTGAAAAATTATTGAAAGCACGTTTCATTTATCCAATCCCGTTAATGGATTGGGTATCGAATATTGTTCCCATGAACAAAAAGCAAGGGACAGTAAGAATATGTATCGACTATAGGGACATTAATCGAGCATGTCCAAAGGACAATTACCCTACTCCCTATATCGATCAAATTATTGATGATTGTGCCAGCAGTGAAATTTTCTCCTTTATGGATGGCTTTTCCGAATACAATCAAATCAATATTCTGCCTGCCAATCCACCAAAAATGGCATTCATTTGTCCACGGGGGACATTTTCTTATTGCAAATTACCTTTTGGCCCGAAGAATGCCGACGCAACTTTTCAATGGGCCATGTCTTACGCTTTTCACGATATAAAACACATTTTGCAACCCTATCTCGATGACTTGCCTGCTCATTCCTTAAATCGAGTTGATCACCTCGTCCATTTACGATCAATCTTTATGAGGTGTAGGCATTATTGAATTTGGTTGAATCCCCACAAGTGTGTGTTTTTCATTGAAATGGGTCGATTGCTGGGATTTGTTGTTTCGAAAGCCAGCATTTGCGTCGATCCTTCGAAGGTCGAAGCTATCATCAAATTGCCTCCTCCTTCGAGTCTTCGCCAACTCCAAAGTTTGGAAGGGAAAGCAAACTTTTTATGTCGATTTATCCCTAACTACGCCGAGATCACGAAGGGCTTTACCCGGTTGTTGAAACAAAATACTTCATTCTTTTGGGATGAGATAGCTGAGAAATCTTTCGATGCGTTAAAACATGCGTTGACCCATGCACCGCTATTGCATCCTCCCAACTACAACCAGGACTACGTCTTGTATCTCGCCGCTTCCTATTCCACCATTGGAATGGTGCTAGTTCAGGAAGATGAATTCGGTACAGAACATGTGATATATTACCTTAGTCGAACGTTAAATCCAACTGAGCTAAAATACTCACATGTGGAGAAATTGGCATTGGCAGCTGTTCAAGCTGTCCAACGTTTTCGTCATTACATTTTATTACGCAAAACTACGATCATTTCTGATTGCAACCCTATGATCTATATTTTGACTAAGCAGTTGCTGGGGGGCAAGTAATCCAAATGGATTGTCATCTTGCAGGAGTTTGACTTAGAATTTGAAAAGTCCAAGTCAAAGAAATCTTTAGTTTTTGCGGAACTTATGTGTGACTTCCCGCGTGTTGACACAGAAACTGTGGCGGAGGAGCCCATTGCGAACGAATCCTTGTTTCTGATCAGCGCTTTAGATCCGTGGTATGGAGATATCATCACTTATCTCCAAACCCAAACCTTTCGGCCAGATCTTTCACGATCCAACCATCAGAAAATATGATTCCAATCCCAACAATTCAAAATTATTGGAGATACTCTTTATCATCTTGGGGCAGATTCTATTTTCCGACATTGTTTGACTCATGAGGACGCTGAAAGGGTCTTAAATGACTGCCACTCTGGAGCGTGTGGCAGTCATATGTCTGGGTATGCCACTGCCCAGAAGATATTGCACGTTGGCTATTTCTGGCCGTCTTTGTTTAAAGATTGTATTACTGCGGTCCGAAAATGCCACAACTGTCAAATTTTGATCAAAAGATGCGTGCTCCACCTGCTCCTCTTCACCCTATAATTGTCGTTGGTCCTTTTTCCAAATGGGGTATCGATTTTATTACATGTAACCCTCACTCGGCCGGGGGGCATGCGTATCTTATCCTCGTGGTAGATTATTTTACTAAGTGGGCCGAGGCGATGCCTACATTTGAGGCAGACGGAAAAACAGTTGCAATTTTCATATTCAATCATATAATTGCTAGATTTGGTGTTCCACAAGCGATTATCACTGACCATGGGCATCATTTTTGAAACGTTATGATGACCGAACTTACAGACCAGCTTGGCTTGTGTCACGATAGTTCAACTCCTTATTATCCACAAGCTAATGGTGTGGTTGAAGCCATCAACAAATTTTTAGTCATCATGATCCGATGCATCATCGGGATTCATCAGTCGAATTGGCATAACATGTTATTTTTAGCGTTGTGGGCATACCGAACCTCAGTCAAAACATCAACAGGGTTCACTCCTTTCCAACTAGTTTATGGTTTGGATGCTGTGTTACCTATTGAGTGCGAAATCCCATCATTGCGAATGGCCATCGAGTTACTTCCAGCTACTTCCGAAGAGGAAAGACGTTTATTATACTTAGCTCAGCTAGATGAGAATCATCGCGATGTTGCATTAGCGATCGAATCTCATGCCAAACGTATTAAGGCTCAGTATGATCGAAATGTAACCCCTCGAAATTTTTCGGAAGGAGATCTAGTCCTTTTGTACGATCAGGCAAATGATAAATTAGGCGCTGGAAAATTCGTGCCTATGTGGCATGGTCCCTTTGTTGTCAAGCGAAAGCTAGCAAAAGGGGCCTATGAATTGGTAGACTTTGACGGGGTCTCTTTAGGTAAACCCAGAAATGGTCTTACTTGAAGAGATATTATGCATAAAATGAGTGTGGAGATATTTTTTAGTTAGGTTAGTTTTTCTTCTAGCTGGTGTGTTTTAGATTAAAGCGTGCTTAGCTTAGAGATTGAGTTTTCTGTCGTTATTCCTGCTTATCTTGGTTTTACGTTTGATGTCGCAGATGTCGACACCTCTCCAAACATATATTGGTTTCACTGATGGCGCTTGTCGTAGTACACAGAATATTTCTTCCGCAGCTTGGGTTATTTATTCACCCTCTGACGAGTTAGTATCTATGCATGGGGTAAGCCTCGGTCAAACAACGAACAACATTGCAGACTATAGCGCAGTGGTGGAGTTATTATCTGAATCTATTTCATTTGGGATTCAGAGTTTGATAGTGAGGTTAGATTCTAAACTCGTTGTATTACAACTTAATAAAGTATACGCCATTAGAAATCCAGTTTTATTAAGATTATTTTTGAGAGTGCGTCTCTTGGAACGTGAATTTGACTATATTGAATATCAGCATATTCCAAGATCTTTGAATACATTAGTAGATGCAATTGCTTCTCAAATTATAAGTAGACATGTGCGATAATCATACAAGTAAATTTAAAAGCATTCCATAAACATGTTTAGCAAGACAAGCTAGTAATAATGATATCATATATATAGGAGTGTGTTAAAAAATACATCGTCCTCGATCATAGGTTGAAAAACACCTTATGATCTCGATACGAAACCACTGCACGGGCCACCTTACAAAGGAACCTCCTAAAAGGTCCGGGGACTCCAATCACATAGCGCTGAAGTCGATGAGGGATGTCGTCTATGCTGGTCTTAGGAATGTCCCCTGTCAGATGCTCTAGGTGACTCTCCAACTCGGCCAAAGTCTTTGCTGATTCGTCCAGTGGGGCTGGAGCCGGTGCAACTGGTTGTTTTCTCTCAAAAGGTTGGAGAGCGGCTGGTCGTTGTGGGCCCACATCTGTATTTTAAAAATTATTACTATCAGTTTTGAGAGGATAAAAAAATAAATAAAAAAAATTAACATTAGGAAAGTGTTGAAAATGATTTTACCCGAGTCGTCCCACTACTCTCCTGGAGTAAGAGCCATGTCTGGGTCTCCACGAAAATCAACCCCAGCATAAGGGAAATCCTAAATAGAAAAAACCTGGCTCTCCAACCATTGGAAATACTTAGGTTTGAAACGAATGACCTCGGTCCCCTCGTCAGGATGACGAGCCATGACTGTGACCCTTCGCATCAGTTTGGGCTCTCGGGGAAGCCCAGCTCCAACTGTAAGGTGTTGTGGGATAAGCATAGGAATCCTCTCCAGGCCAAAGCTCACGACTAAAGCCCCATAACCAAAAGTCTTCAGTCGTCCGTTCTTGGCCCTGGTCAATTGGCCCTTCACATTGGCCAACACAACATCGCACCAGTTGAAAATGGTGCCCTGAAAGCAATCAACTGCCATACGCATCTGGGATCCGGTGGCAACATGTAATGCGGCATCTCCGCAAAGTCTAGTAACAGTGAATGCAATCACCATAAGCTCAGGATGGGATATGGTCTTTATGTCTATCCCTTTGTCTCTAGTCTGGTGGTTGCAGTACTCTAACCGGAGGCTATCGACAGACTGGTCACCTGCCCTAGTCCCAAACAGAGTCAAGTCAATGCCTCTCTTAGGCAAACCAGTCAAGAAGTATATATCCGCTGGCTCGATCTCGAGCTGGTGGCTGCCAATAAAGAAACACTGGTCTTGGATGCTCCATCTGTCAACCATCCACTGTAAGAAATCCACCTGAGCCCTCATGCCAGGATTGGCCCAGTATTTGTATAAGCCGCACGCCCTCAAAGCGTCAAGTGAAGGCTGATGATTCCATGCGGCAACATCCACGTCCTCGTGCTCTCGTTTGTGCCAATCTAGCATGGTGTGCCACCTACATCAAGCAAAAAGATCATTTAGAAAGCTAGAATAACTTTTCATTGGTCCATTTTTGAAGATTTTTTGGTTAAAAACCCTTCCAGTGGGGCCCGCACCCTTCATGTTGGACACAGTGCGTGGGACCGCACTTTGTCTACATGGAAGGTGCGGACCCCAAGCTTTTTCCCAATGGAGAAAAAGTCGAGGTCCGCAGGTTCGCAGTGGTGAGCCTGCGTACCTCGAGCGCGGGTTTTTTGACTAAAAACCCTCCCAAAAAATGAAATGAGGGACTAAATTGAAAATTTAAACGGTTAAAAATGAAGAGGAGGATGATGTGGATTACCTGGAGAAGACGACGTTCGATTTTGACAGTTGGATTTTCCACAATCTTCACGGGAAGTTTTCAGAGCAAAAGCACTATTTTCTCACCCAAATCACAAATGGTAAAAATGAATGGTAAAAGCCCCTTTTTATAAGTTTTTTGAGTAAATAAATTGCAAATTTGTTTATGTTTCACTTTAAAAATGTATTTTTGCGATATTTTTATCTCTTTCAAGCAGGTATGAGTAATGTTTGTGTTTTTGTGCAAGATAATAGGATTATTCAGGTGAAATCTATCATTTTCAGCTAGAGTCACCTTTAAGCCCTTTTCTGACTCCTAAAACATGAAAAGATTGCCGAGTTTTTCTTTTAAGCTCGTTAAAACAGAATTAAAAGACGATCTATTTACAACTCTTTTTCGACTGTAAAAACATAAAAAGATTGCTGGATTTTTTTCGTTTCAAATTCGATATTGGTTATAAAACGACGTGTCCTTAATTGCTTTTTTACTTTTTGGATCAAAGACACTAATGACGAAAAGTACTCCTTGGTCGTAAAAGATCAAGCGGTTCTCTCAAGTATTATTTTATACTTTTTCGGGCTTGGGAGGCACAAATTTAGGAAAAAGTCAAACCTTGGAGTCTTCTTAAGTTTTTTCAGACTCTCTAAAAATGAAAAATGTCGAGTTTCTCCTATACTGGACTTATTAAATTTCGACAGTAAAGGACCTGTTCAATTACAAATAGGAATGGACCACTCCTTCTTAGGGTTCACATTTAAACTAAGTTGGACTCACCCGAAGGGTGAGCTTATAATCAAGCATATGTTATCCTCCTGAAGCTTGTGAAAAATAAAGAGGTAGTTGCCAGAAATGGTGGGGGAAAAGAGAGAAAAGTGATTCTGTTTGTCATACTTTATAACCAATTTTGAACACGACACTTTCATTCACCTGGTTTGGAAATCCTTTAGCTAACAGTTGATCAAACCATATTGAAAGTCTTCAGCCGGTTTTTGGGTATTAACTTTGGGTCAATTGTCACCAAACCATTTGTCGTGTCGTTATGTGTTCAAGAGGTCAGTGCAAATAAGCCATTCATCTGCAAAATGTCTGTCATCCATCTTGACCATGCCCGAGTCAGTCCTTGCAACTAAATTTCTTCAACTTGATTTATGATTTCGTGTTGTGGGCTTGCCTACGACGGATTGCTTTCTATCGACTTCAACTCATTATCTAGAAAGATGATCTAGAAATTGTCAGTACCTTGAGATCTGCATGCCTCAATGGCAGGTTTCTCGCCTTTGATGACAGTTTGCATCATTGACTTTCGATCAAAGGATTCTGTGACATGTTCGACATCAACACATCTTATCACACCTGATGGATTGTACTGAGTACTTTGAGAGCCATTGTCATTATTGGTGGTTTCTCTCACGCTTGTTAACAGTTTACGTCATTGACTGGTAATCAAGCGGTTTCTACCATGTTCGACTTCAACACATTCATTCGCATGGATAGAATCGTACTGTTTCGAGAAGTAGAAATGAAGACCCTCTATCTAGTTTCCACCATCCAGGTTGCGAGGAATTTTGTATTCATTATACTATGGACTATTCATAAACAGATGGTTGTGTCCATACTGTGTCCACATGTGTCTATACTTATGATGTGTTACAATATCATTCCTATATCAGAGCAGTATTTAGTGTTCTTTTAGTCAGTTTTTATTTGAGTATGGGAATGCCTACCTCAGCGATGATATGATCTCATATATATATTTTGCATCGAATGTTTTTACAGGTTCCAACCGGGCTCTCCGCGAGATGATCCTCGAAATGATAAAGTACTTCACTCTTCCTAAATGATAAATGAAATCCTCATCTACTACAGACTTCGCACTTTAGGGGGCAATCTGTTACACAAAAATATCGTCACCTTGATTATTTGCAGTCAGTATGGGTCTATCATCACTTGCACTGTCCTCCTAAGCAAGTCTCAGACCTCAGCTCTTCAAAATAAGCTTTGGAAATGAGAGAAAGACATCAAAAAACAATGTTACTCTGGTTCCGCACTTTCTCTCACTTTTGCCTGCGGGCCCGCACCCTTTGTTCATATTACGTGCGTACTTATACGCTCTGTCTGTAAAGGGGAGGGTGCGTACCCTTGTGAAAGTCAAAAGGCGCAATTTTTATCTTAACAAACTCACTTTAGGTTAATTCTAGATGATTCTAGAAGGAATTTTGACGTGGATTGTTCGCTCCAAGGTGGTTCATGCATCCCAAAAGAGAAGGAGCTAATCCCTTGTGGAGGAGCTATCCCTTTGAAGAAGGATTCTATCCCTTTGAAGGGTAAATGCTGGTGAAATCAAGACTTCCTAGTTGAGCTTAAGAGGAGAGATCACATACCTTTTTGGCTTCATTGGGGAGTGAGTGAAACTTGTCAAAGTAGAGGAGACTTCTTGTTGGACCCTGGGAGGAGCTTGTACAACGTCAAGACAAAGGTTGTAAAGTTCTTCTTCTTTTGAATTAATACAATCAAACTCATTTTTCTCAACAAGTATCTCATGTTATTTGTTTCATGGACTCCATGACTTTCATGTTAAATATGTTTTATGATATTGGCTTTTTAGGTGCTATTTAATTTGTTTGCCTTGTTTGTGTTTGCAGGTTCGCGACAAAGGAGCTCATTTGGATCGAAGGAGCAAGGGCATCCCCAAACTTGCGTTGGACATAAGGTAGGCTCTAAACACACTTGTTTGCCATTATTTATAAAAGCATATTTAGAGAAAAGTAGTGTCTGGTTGGTTTGCTTGTCATTAGGTCTTCTTTAGATTCTAGGAAGGTCTATCTTGTCCGCAAGATCGACTCATTCCGCGTGACAATGACCTAAATGAGGAAGAATGGTCTTGGAGCATCAATTTTGTTTAGCACTAGGCCCCAAATTACTCAGATAGAGTGTGGCCTTTGGAGATTCACCACTTGTCAAAGATATTGACCCGAATGATGGTGAGCCAAGACTAGTCTAGATACCATGTGCTAGGTACTGACCCGAATTATGGTGACTAGTTAATGCTAAATGATGCACCATGTGTCTAAAGTACCAACCCGAATTATGGTGGAGATATATCATAGGTTTGAAGTATTCACCCAAATTATGGTGATTGGTTGATGTTGTTGCTTTACCATGTGTCAAATTTGTTTGAGCCGATTATGGTAGTTAGTTGATGCATTTGGTTTACCATGTGTCACATTTGTTAACCTAATTATAGTAATGGTGATGGTTTCTTATAACCTTTTTCTTATAGAAATTTGTCAATGCGAGAGCATCTAGATAGTCATTATGAATACCTCCCTAGCTAAGAGGGAGTGTTGAATTTTGTAGCTATGGTGAGTATTCATAATTAGTATTTTACTCTTGATGTATTTTTAATAGATATAAAGCATGTTCTTTAAGCTATTGTCAAAAGAAGAAAATGTATAACATGTTATTCATGCCGGTTTTGAAAAGAGAAAATTTGAATTTTGAAAAAAATAGGATTTTTGGCTCCAAAAGAAGTCAAGTCAGCCCTCCTCCTAGTCAAGACAACCCCATTGAAGAGGCACCCATTAAGATAACATAATCACTATATATATGTGCCATTCAATCTTCTCCAAGAGCAATAAATTCGGATATCCTTTAAGGAAAAGACGAATTTGAGGCAAGGACAAACCTGAGGTATATTATTGTTGAAGAAGAAGGTCGAATATCTTATGAATAAGGGCAAGCTTTTATGAGGTACTCATAAGGCAAGGTGAAAGACCAAAATTCCCAAGGCAAGGTGCAAGACCAAAATTCCTGAGGCAAGGTGCAAGACTAAAGTTCCTGAGGAAAAGGTACAGGACCAAAATTCCTGAGGCAAGGTGCAGGACTGAAATTCCCGAGGTAGGTAGCAAGACTTAATTCTTGAGATAGTACAGAACCGAACCTCTAAGGAAATACAAAAGATTAGATTAAGATTGTTGGATAGACTTATAACTTGACTAGGAGGCAATGGACCAAGTTTGACCAAGAATTCTTAGTGACTAGATGATCTAGGTGTGTCTCTTGTTGAACTGAAAATTTTCTTTGAGGAAATAGCTACTGAGTTTCCCCCCATGTGGGTTTTTCCAAGCTAAATATTTGTTTTCTTGTGTGGTTGTCTCTTTATGATCTTACTAATATTTTGTTATATTATTGATATCCTTTGTGTAATTTATTTATGATGAATAAGAATGCATGAAATATTTAACCTAAGAAGCAATCATAAGAAGTAATTATCAGTTTAGAGGATACTTTGAAAAATCAACAAGTGGGACATCTAGCTTGGTGCCGAAAGGGAAAGAGTGGGTAAGGTGAGGAGTTCACTATATCCTATCAGTTATTCTCTTGGCTCATCACATATCCTTTAGTTAGTAATATGGCGGCAATTAGACTTACTATAATTTTGAATTTTAATAAAATGTTGATACATTGTACGAAGTGCGGAGGTGTGGATGAAGCTTTCTTCCTCCACATAATGTATCAACATTGTGGTCCTATTGTTCAATTTCTAGGGATAGTTCTTCTCATAAATGATCCTTATTTTTTGGTAAGGTTGACTTAGGATCTCGTGGTTTTAAAAGTACCCCTCTAAGTCAAGGTTCAGTTTCAACTTACTATTATCTTAGCATGAAAGGAATCAGTGTGGTAGGCACACCAATCCCTATTCTCCTAGGTAAATTTGAAATTAAAGAAAATGGAAGCAGAGACCTTATCATTGATTCTAGAACGACATGCACATCTTTAGTGGAGCCCGAATATGCACCTTTTGGAAAAGTTGTCCACTCAAATATATTAACCCGTCCAGTTAATGCATGAACTATTGAAACTTTACGATCTACATTTTTTTTTTTTACATATCATGAATTCAACCAATTTGTTGGTAACTGATAAAGCTAGGCAAACCACAGTTACTTTAATCTCAGATGTAGTGACTATTTCCATACATTTATTCACATGTAGGACGGACATAAGAGAGATGAGATATTTACTACTCCAGTGTATCTTATCGATGTTCTTCTTTGACTCCTTAATTCTCTGGGCCATTCTACGACGTAAGGCGAGGTTCCAAAACTTGTGAGTTGCTCTACATTCTTCCACTACTTTCACAACATTGAGCAGAAAAAAATCAAGTCTATCAAGCCAACTAGATGCCAAAGTGGAGTCTCTCAAGAAAGATTTATTGGAAATAAGATCCTCACAAAGGGATTCAAATTTTTCTCCAAAATGGGCAATGAGTGATACCTGTTGGAAAAGCTTTCCAATGAGAATAAAAGTCGAATTTTCTGTAGCCTTGATAACAAGTGTTGATTTAGCTATCTTGCTTCTTCTTAGCATGGAAATATCTTTGCCTTCCATTGTGCAAAGTGCGAAGTTGACTTCGCACTCCACATAATAAAAGTCACCTTTGCACAATGAAAGCCAACAAATTATCACACACATAATACAACTTTGGAGGTGGCTTTCATTGTGCGAAGTGCGGAGGAAGCTATGCGGAGGTGATTTTCATTGTGCAGAGTGCAGAGGAAGCATGTGCAGCGGTGGGAATAACTACAGACCGCAGAAATAGAGCATTAATTAGTAATGACAAAACAAGGACCCCACATTGCCTTAATCAATTAATTAGTGGTAGAGGCAAGGACTATGCTTCTTTGCAGCTATTAATCTTGTTATATAATCTCAAACTTTTGGTTTCATCTTTCAAAGGGTAGTTATCTTGTTTATAATTTAATAGGTATTTTTTTTACAATGTTGTCTAATTTTATGTAGGGCAATTATTGCTATAATAAAATGCTAAATGTAGAATTCTCATTTAATTTTAATTGAATTCTAAGTAGATGTACATGAATTTTGATGTAAGGTTTGAAATATTTTGATAATATAGAAAAACTTATTAATAATACGAATAATATTATTTTAAGGTTATGATTAAGTTAAATGTTAAACTAGTATATGAGATCTATGAAATCCACTTGTTTGTAGGATAGGGGACTTACATTTACATAACTATTTGACTACTACAATTTATAGAGGTAGACTAGCTCTACCCTTTTTGGATTTGAACATGTGACCTTTTAAGCGGAAACACATCTTTTTGACCATTAGGCCACTAAAATTGTATTATTACTAATAATGATAATCTAATTTGAAGGTCACAAGCAAGCCCACCACTAAGCTAATGTATTAGATCCCCTTATTTGTGGGACAGGGGACCCATCTCCGCACAACAATTTCACTGCTAAAGTTTATGGAGGTGTACATAATCTACCCCACTTTGGATTTGAATCTGTGACCTCTTATGAGGAAACACATGTCCTTAACCATTAGACTTATTCAAATTATAATTTAACCAAAAAACTATGGTAAATTATTACTATTCTAAATCTATTATAAACATTAATTTATCAAATATTTAAAAAATCAAATTTTAAATAAATTAATTAATATGGTAACAAATAGATTATTTAAAAAATTTAAAAAAAAAAAAAAAAAAAAAAAAAAAAAAAAAAAAAAAAAAAAAAAAATTCACATAAGTTTAATTTCACCATAACCCAAAGCTCATATATGTTGAAATAATACTTATAAGCTTTTTACCCAATTATGAATTAACTTACATAATAAAAAAATCCAGTTCGTATTATCAAATTTCAATAACTACAAAATTTTATACAAAATTAAATGACTACGTTTTTTTTAAATGAAAGAAACTTTTTTTATAAAACATTAAAAGAAATTTACACTTCCTCGCATTTCATCCATTTGAATACTTAATAAATCTATACTAAAATATTATATAGCGACATTTGTAAATGATTGTATATTTATGTTGCAATGATTCATTTTAAATCCAATATCCAATATATCAAGTGATGAGGTTTTTATAAAAAAAATCTATATTTTAAGTGATTTAGTGATTTGAGGGTTAGGATTATAAAGTATATATATTTTATTTATTTGTTTTAAATTTTAAATTTTTCTGGTTTTAATTTTAAATTTTTTTAGTAGGAAGCACATACTCTTAATCATTAGATTTACTTAAGTTATATAAAATAAAATAATCAAATAATTGAATTCAAGTTTCTATGATCCATACTTGAATTATTGAGAAAACTTTCGGCAAATTTACAAAGCATATATACTTCTTTTTTTCTTTTTCTTTTTTTTTTAACTTTTAACTTTTTAGGAGGAAGCACGTGCTCTTAACCATTAGATCCACTCAAGCTATATAAAATAAAATAATCAAATTATTGAATTCAGGTTTCTGTGATCCATACTTGAATTATTGAGAAAACTTTCGGCAATAATCACAGAGGAGATGTTTTGTCAGCGCGTTTTGAACCATCAAGTGTGGTTTATCATCAAGACAAGATGGAGAGTTAAAACTTAACATAGGATTAAATAGAGAGAACAATTAATTTTCCAGCGATTAAAAAATATAACAACTAGTTTTGAAAGAATACCATTTAATAATAAAATATTTTGAATGTTAAATTTCACTATTAGAGTAAAACATTTTTATTTTATTTATTTAATTAATTAATCTATATGACAAAATAAGTCAACAAATTAAAATAAAATAAAACAATATTTTTTGTGTAAGTCGAAGTTTTTATTAATCAGAAGGCATATACAAGGTTGTCAAAAAGTATATGGTCTCACCCCAACCAGGTTTGTTGACTAATGCGATAACTATACAACATACAAAAAGCAAAATTGTTAGCTGAGAGGTCCAGAGCCTGAGAGGCTTAACATTCCAGAAAACTAAAAGAACAAGAAACACACCCGTGAACATAATCAGTGGTCGGAGGTGTTTGAGACAGGGTTGTCCGGCCCAGTACATGGGGGAGGTGGAGGGCGATACACGCGGTTGACATGGTGCTCAAAGTGAGCGAGCCAAGTTTCCAGTTTTTCAATCTTTTCTGTTAGCAAATTCTACCCATGCCAGATCACTACCACCTGCTCATGAACATGGCACTGGAAGTACTAATGTTGCTCAAATTTGGCCATGACGACCATGTGCTCCTCCCTACGGGCTTGATCAAGGGCGTCCAGACGAACAAACACAGATTAGACTAGCTTGAGAATCACCGAGGAGATTCTTGTCCTCCTAGCGGTGTTCGACCAGAAATACCAGAATGTCCTTGGCTGGAGTGGCCCTGAGTCGCCAAAACACATTGATGTCCTTGCTCGCGACCACCCGCTCTTGCACCACTACCAAATTGTGTGACCATCTTACAACGACGTCCCACCCTGGAAACAACCGACGAGCTACGACCCCCATGGGTACCACGACCCACATGACCAGAGCCTCTCGCTCCCCACTTGGAACTCCCACCCAAACAGATACAACATCACCTTGAGACCCAGTGAGGGGGTTAGAACCTTCCGACTTCGCTAGAGCTAGTATGCGCGAGGAGCAAGGGCTGGGTCTCGTAATGAAGCTTAGAGGGAAACTGCGAAGCCTGAGTAGAGAGACACCCAGAGAGTTACCGCATGTTGCCCGGAACCAAACAAGCCCAACTGTAGTACAGAGAGAAGAGGGAAGGCAACACCAAAGACCTAGCCACCAAAAATTCACCACTCGAGTATAGACAAGTCGAGCCGAAAAGGAAGAAAGAAACCCGAGGGGAGAGAGCCAAATAGAAAGAAATGAGCACCCGAGACAGAATTGTGAAATTGGACCAGGAACCCCAGAAAGCGAGAGCCAGGATGCAAGAAGACCCAATGACTAGCACCACCCTTAGAGCTACAACACCTCCCACGGACCTAGAACTGTGAAAGCAATGATGAGAGGTCTGACACCAAGCACTCCAAAAGCATCCCCTAAGTAGCCAAGGCGAGAAACCCTGGGAGCAGAAGGTAATTAAGTTTGGAGCTAGCCAAAACCGAAGAAGAAGTGTTTGGCAAAGAAGGCCTAGCAAGGATAGATTCTCAGATAATAGGAGTAGTTGAGAGGACAATGCTTGGGGCACGCCTGAAGCGGACAATACAAACCACCACCCTGGAGAAAAAGTTGGAAATGATGCGAGTAGGGAGAGAGGCGCATAACACAAAGAGGTATTAGACAATAGACAAAATTACCGTCGATGGAATATAACCACAGGAGGATCGACTCCATCACGCCGAAAAAAATGTACATAGGAGAGAATGAACGGTTCGCACATGCGGAATCAGAAATATTAACTCTAGCGTGGTGGAGGAGTTGATGTCTTGCCCTCCCTGACATTAAACACTATACAATTGGCATCCGTCACGTGACAGGTAGCTATCATAGCCCGACACCCCATCAAGGAAAAATAAAACAATTTTTTCGAAATGCCTCGACCCTAAGTTTTCTATTTGATTTATTCGGAAAATCTTGGCTTATATCATGAATCACATAAGCATCCAATCTGAGAAATTAAATTAAATAAATAAAATCAAGTAAAATAAATAAAACAACAAATCAAACACCAATAAAAAATAAATTAAAAATGAAAAGTTAAAAGGAACATATAAAATAAGAAAAATAAAATATACAAATAAATAGTCATTCATTATCTATATATATATGCAATATTTAAAACAGATGAAAATATAAAAAAATACATAATACAAAATAAAATAAAATAAAAATAGAGGGAATAAGATTAGAAAATATTTAAGAATATAAGTGTTAGGTCTCTATAATACTAGTGATGGCCTCATTACTATTGTCATTGTAGCCCTTATTATTATTGTTGTGCCCCTATTGCGCTCGTATTGTTATTATTGTGCCCCATAGAAGCCCACTATTGTTATTATTGTGCCCTTATATTATTATTGTTATGTCAACTTTGATTATATTGTGATCCCTTAGACTCCTATATATAGAAATGAGGTTTTGTCATTTGTATCATCCAAGAATTGTTCATTTGTGTAATGTAAAGGAGATTTCCCCCTCGAAGAGGCTGAGCTGGTTTCATAGCATTTGGTATCAAAGATTTGGCTTCTAGGATTTCACTGCTCCAAACAGGTCATCGTGGAATTTTCGCTATAACGTTTTTCTCTACGAAGTGTCAGAAGATTAAAAAAAAAAAAAAAAAAAAAAACCATTTGAGCCGAAAATCGTTATGAACCTAGGGTCCTAATTTCAGATCTTGTCTCACTATATTTTCGGAGATATGATTTGAAGAAATTAGGGTTTTTGCAGACTCCCGAATTACATTCCAAACAAGTGACCTTGGGAAAATAGTCATAACTTTCTCTCTGAGCATCAGATTGAAATTTAGTAAGAAGTTACAAAAAGAAGACGGGCTGTAATTTTCTGTGTATCTTTTTCAGATCCAAAGGTCGAAACAGTGACACGTGGCACATCGTATAAGTTCACTCTATTGAAAAATTATATAATCAAGTCATCTTGGGAGATTGTGCATAACTCTTTATTGGAGAATCTAATTTTGTTTAGACTAGTGGCATTGGAAAGAAGACTCATAGGGCTAATGCATGAAGCAATTTCAGACCTTGGAGATCCGAAATTACAGAGATATAACATATTCAATATTGAGTTTCTGCAAAGTAAAAAAAGTGTGTAGTCTTTTTAAACTTTTGCATAAGTTTGGGTTGAAAAATTAGTTTGAAGTTCAAAGGGCATAGTGAAACATAATTATCATTAATTGATGCCCCGAAAAAAGAAAATGGAAACACCTACTAAGCAACTTGAAATCTCTAGCATGACTCATGAAGAAGAGGAAAAAATGCAAAGCCTTCCCAAAAACTTTCTAAAAGGGAGACGAGGCCAGGCGAGCGAAAGGATTTCCGCTACAACAGGACGCCATCCATCCAATAACCAACCTACCAGCCAGTCAAACAGACAAAGAGACAGCCTTACAAGGGAGGCGAGCGCGAGCGAGGGAACATAAGTCAAAAACCACACGTTGTGGGGTTGTAATGGATCTGCTCGTAAGTAACACCCCTGTATTATCACTGTCTTCCGGTGACTCCTGGCATCTGTTGGATCGATCGGTGGGCTCTTGGGTAAAGGGGATTGACCCAAGGTATCTGCCTTTGCTCTATGCTGCTGTGACTTATGAATTCACTCTTGGTCCTCCTTCATTAAAGATAAGCTAGATCTTCTGCTTAATCGATATAAACAGCTGCTTTTACTCCAACCGGTTCTTCAGCTACTGAGTCAACTGCTTATGCTTCTGTTGCTTGAACCGAATAAACTGGGTTTACCACCGCCTCTTTGTATGCCTCCTAGGCCTGCCTACCTTTCGGGTTCATTTCAATCCATCCATCCATCACTCAATCAATCCTTCTAACTCTTTCATAGGAAAGCGTGGTTGAATGGAATATGGGTTTTGAAGCATCTTTATGTGGTAGGGTAGTCAAAATGATATATCAAAATTACAAGACCAAGTGCAACAAATTTCACTCTCACAAAATGTAACAGAAGCTAAGATTAATGGTTTAAAGAAAGGCGTGGAAGCTAAGATGAATGGCATGGAAGTTAAGATGGATGACGTGGAAGCTAATATGGATGGCATGGAAGCTAAGATGAATGGCATGGACGCTAAGATGGATGGTATAGAAGAAAAACTGAAAGGCGACATGGAAGATTTGAAGATATATTTGATTAAGTTGCTACAAGAAATGCTTAATAATGGTGAATCGATAGTAAATGAAACTCATGATAAGAACAAAATAAATGTTAATCGTGATTTCATAGACTCTAATGTTGGATTGAAAACCCACCATGTTCCAAAGATCGATATGAGGAAGTTTGATGGCAAGGATCCCATAATATAGATACTATAGATGGAGCAATATTTCGATCTTCATAATGTGAAACACACACAAAATGTACGCATTGCAACTTTATATTTGGAACCAAATCAGTTTGTATAGTATTGATGGTTTTTCTCTCAGAAACAAATTGTCACTTCGGCAAATTTTACAGAAGAAATAATAGCACATTATGAAGATACAAAAAGCAACACTTTTTTTAGCCAATTGATAAACCTCAAACAAAAAGGTTCAATGATGGAGCACATTGAGGAC
>APFE031744624.1:22194-35104 GCA_000404065.3 Pinus taeda | reverse complement strand
TAAGGGTAAAAGATATTTCAGAGGAGCATAGGATTGATGTGTTCATAGGGACTTTAAAGGATAACATCCAACATGAGGTTCGCCTTTGGGAACTTGACTCATTGGAGAAGGCATTCAGGTTGGCAAGAAAAATGGAAAGCAAAATTATGGCAACAAGGAAGCCTACCACTCACAACTATAAGGATGGAAGTGTTGTTTCCCCTAGCCTTCCACAACCTACAAGATTGACACCCCAACAATTGGAAGAAAAAAGAGCAAAAGGGTTTGTTACAGTTGTGATATCAAATACACTAAAAGTCATAAATGTGCTGAGAAGAAATTATTTTACATAGATTGTGAAGAGGAGGAAGAAAATGAATAAGAAACGTCAAAAGAAGAGGATATACACCAAGAACAAGCTCTAGAGAAAGAAGAAATGAATCTGGACATATCTTCTAATGCATTGACCAAAATTACCACTCCTCAAACTAAAGATAGAAGGACATATCAAGAAGAAAAAGGTAATAGTTTTGATTGATTCAAGCAGTACCCATAATTTTATTCATTGCAAGATAGCGAAGGAATTGAATTGCTTCCTATATCCATCACTAGAGTGTCAAGTGATGGTTGCAAGTGGAGGAACCATAAATTGCTATGGACAGTGCCATAATATCAAGCTATCCATGGGAGAATTTGTATTGAAAAGCTCAATGCTTATGGGTGGTGCTCATGTTGTACTAAGAGTCCAATGGCTACAATCCTTGGGTACAATAGCTTTTAATTTTCAAGAGATTTTCATGAAATTTTCTTTGGAAGGAAAGGAAGTTGAATTAATAGGTATTGTAGGGAATCCAGGAAAGATAATTAGCTCTAATGGAATGATAAAGCTTTTAAAAAAAGAACAACGATGCGTAATTACACAATTATGTTCACTGGAGGTTCCCACATCAAAATCATCTATATCTCCAGATCTCCAAAAAGTCTTGGACAATCATTCCAAGGTATTTGAGACTCCTAAAGGTCTCCCACCTATTCGTGATCATGATCATGATATTCATTTGATTCCAGGAAGTGTTCCTCCAAACATCAGGCCTTACAGATATCCCTATGCCCAAAAGAGTGAAATTGAAAGTATGGTTGAAAGGCTGGTATAATTCAACCTAGTCAAAGTTCTTTCTCTACTCCAGTAGTATTGGTGCACAAGAATGATGGATCATGGCGCATGTGTCTGGATTATAGGAAGCTCAACAAGCTCACTATTAAAGATAAATTTCCCATTCCTGTCATTGATGAACTATTGGATGAATTGCATGGATAAATTTACTTCACCAAGTTGGATCTTCATTCAAGATATCATCAAATCCGAATGAAGACTGAAGACATTTTGAAAACAACATTTATAACTCATGAGGGTCATTGTGAATTTCTGGTCATGCCTTTTGGCCTTACCAATGCACCTTCTACATTTCAAGGTTTGATGAATTCCATTTTCAAACCCTTCCTTAGAAAATTTGTGTTAGTATTTTTTGATGATATACTAATTTATAGCAAGTCTTGGAAGGATCGTGTTCAACATGTTGACAGGGTGCTCAAACTATTAGAGGAGAAACAATTATATGCAAAAAGTTCCAAATGTTACTTTGGAGTACAAGAGGTGGAATATCTGGGTCGTATTGTATCTCATGAAGAGGTTAATGTAGACCCTAACAAAATTAAAGCCATTAAAGAATGGAAAATCCCCACATCCATAAAACATCTACGAGGATTTCTCGGGTTGACAGGGTATTATCGCAAGTTTGTTAAAAATTATGGGTGTTGATTTGGGGTAGCATTGGATGTGCTCTAGCCACAAAAAATGGTGGAGAGGTTGGGGCACATGAGATCTCCAATACCCAGAAAGGGTTTGTGCAGATTCTAAACAGATCAGGAGATATTAAAATAATTAATATTTTTAATGGAGTCCCTAAGTCTAAACTTAGGGAAAATAAAATATTAACGTGTATTAATATGAATTTGTGTTAGAATGGTTCAAAAGACATGGATCAAGCCAGAACTAATCTTGGCCGTTGATTAGGGACTTAATTTCGGCTGTTGATATGTCAACCAGAAAAGTATAAGAAGAGGTTTGAGGGTCACTTGGAGAATACACCAAAGTGATTAGTCATTCTATTCTCTAGAGTGGGGTTTGCTAAGAGAGATAGAATCAGTGATCGGGAGAGCAGTTGAGAGGCATTGAGTACAGAGAGACAAAGAGGCAGAGATAGTGCCAAAATAGTAGCAAAGCAGCTAGAGAGAAAGATGCAGGAGCAGCCAGTGCTCACGCAGACGCAACAAAGTGCTACGCAGAGCACCAGAGGGGCCAGCGTAGCTGACACAGAGGCTTAGAGAACTGATGTAGGGCCTCCTGGGGCTGATGCAGGCCAAGATAGGTTGACGCATTGCCAACGTTGGGCTAGGAGAGGCTGACGCAATCTAGATTGGAAAAATGTTGGGGTTCCTGGAGCAGATTGGTGCTGAGTAGCTGCCGGAAGGATTATTTGGGGTTTCAGCCAGTAGATTTGTCAGAAACAAAGAGGTATTACTGCTAAGGAAATTCTTTGTTGGGTAGGCTAGTTTCGATACCCAAATTGTACTATGATATTGCTTAATAAGAAAACCATCAGATAGATGCACCAGTTTTCCCACATTGGGTTTTTCTGGGGACATTAGTCCAAAAATAATGGTGTCATGTGGTGTGTTCGTTCTTGTTTCTTTTAGTTGCTGATCTGTAATATGTTGAGCATGCACTGGTGTTTATTTTCAGTATTTACTTTGTAAATAACTTGTTAAGGAAAAATAACAAGTAGGTAGGAATAAATAAATAAAAAAAAGTGCATGAAGGTTTTCTAACTAAGTAAAATTAGAAACTCAACATGGTATCAGAATGTGATTGCAGATCACAGGAGGACTAAGGGACATCAGCCGAGCAAAGGAATAGCAACAAAAAACAATTGTCCCGAGGTGACAAAAGTTGTTTCTAGCAGTGCAGAAGCCAAGAAGTGTGATGAAGAGTCAGCCAGAGCCACGCAGAGGAAGTCGGGAGCTACGCAGAGCAAAAAAGCCATAGCAAAGGGTTACACCCTTTAGGGTATTTAAAGATCTGCCTGGTTAAAGCCGGTCAATTACACATTTGTTGAGGGTGTTGGAATGGAGTGGAGAGAGGTGCAGCGGGGTCACTGTCTCTTTGTTATGGCAAAGGGATGAGGTCTGAGTCAGAGCTAGGGGTGATTCAGCGCTGTACAGATGAGGACAGGCATGGTGGTCCTGGGTTGGTCGTCGTCTCAGGAATTAAATGGACCATACTTGTACGCGGTAGGGTCAACGCAGGTAATATTGAGTCTTGGGACAACACTGAGCCGTAAGCCGTTGGTCACAAAAAATAGTACGTCCCACCTACGAAAAAGGGCCTAAACAGCCCTATGCCTGTCAGTCAAGGAATGTGTTGTTCTGAAGTATACAGGTTTCAAGATCAATTTTTAATGTCCTATAGTTGTATTCCGGACCATTCGTTATTTGTAGTCCGGACCATTTGTTGAATTACCATCATTATACAGGTTAAAGATCAAATTTTAATGTCTGGAGATTGGTTGAAGGAAAATATTCGAGTCAGGATTATTTGAATTTTCCTTTTGCCGTCAGTAGATTGGTTGAAGGAAAAGATTTGAGTAAGGTTTGTGCAGCAGGAGTTCGGTGCCGTGGTGTTGTGTGCCGATGCCGTGGTGTTGTGTGCCGATGCCGTGGTTTTGTGTGCCGATGGCCGTTATTTTTGTGTGCCGAAGGGTGTACCCTTCAAGGCTGGCTGAAGGCTCAAGAAGGCTCACTGAGGCGATGTATCACTGAGCCGAAGGCTCAATCACTTGCCCTTTGGGCTATATTATTAGGCCAGCGTTGCTGACGCAGAGGGCCAAAGGGCTGGCGCAGGGCATCCCAGGGTTGACGCAGAGCCATCTGGGGTGATGCAGAGCCAGCGTGAGGCAGAGAGGGGCTGACGTAGTTCATAGAGAGGCAGTTGCTTGGGTCCAAAGGGCTGCAATAATATTGCAGAGTGGAGCTGGTGAGGTACTATAGTTAGAACAATACATGATAGAGCAGGGCCAGAGAAGTTGTTACCGAGGGTTTCTAGCCGAGGAACCTGGATTAGAAGTGCAACTGCACAAGTCAATCAGAGTAGGGGGCATCTCAACAAGCGGCAAAAGGATTTCCAGGAGGGAAATCAGGACTCAGAGGGAGTCCAGAAGAGAACTTCTAGACGGGAAGTAGAGACTCAAAGGAGTCAAATAAAGAACTTCCAGGAGGGAAGTAAAGGAGCATCATGGCACTACACAGGGTAAGAGACCAGGATAGACTGGACGGAGCATCGAACTTCGCAATTTGGAAGGCCAGAATCTTATCAATGCTTGACAAGAATCGTGTCAAGAACCTTGCCTTGAAGGTAATAGTTGTCCCAGTCGACCCTAATGATAATGACAGGTACAAAGAGGTGATGGCAAGGGCCAAGTGCATTATCCTTGACGGGGTCAAGGATCATGTGGTACCACATATAGCCGAGAAGGAAACGACATTTGAGATGTGGGAGGCTCTGAAGAACCTGTACCAACATACTTCTGTGCAGAGAAGAACGCTGCTCGAGAACCAGATGAGGTCATGTCAGATGAAGAAGGGTCAATCGATTGACACCTTCCTCGGAGGACTGAATGAGATCCGAGATTAGTTGATTACTATAAGAGTGACATCGGATCAGAAGCTTATGGTGAGGATGACCCTGAATGCTGTCTCAGAAGATTGGGAAGTATTTGTCTAGAGTATCCTAGGCAGAGGGACTCTCCCACCTTGGGACGAGATGTGGGCAACTCTTTGCCAGGAAGAGATCAGACGGCAGTCGAAGACAGGTAGCATCAGCAAAGGGATCAAGGTCATGTAGGAGGAGGAGGATGTGGCCCTAGCATCTGAGGGAAAGCAAGAAAAACGACAAAAGAAAGATCTCTCCAAGATCAAGTGCTTCCACCGTGGGGAGCTGGGTCATTATGTGATCCAATGTCCAAGGAAGAAGAGTAAGGGAGAGTCTTTCGAGACTAAGGCAACGCCAACACGGGCAGAGAAGGAAGTTTTGACAGACGATGATTGTGCCATGAGTGGACACATGCCACTTGAGCAGAAGTGGGGAGACATAGATCTGTAGTAAGGAAGACTATAGGCGACGAGGGGCAGGATCCTCGAGGTACCCAACCTCTTGGATTAGACCTTACTACGGGAGCCCCGTCGAGGAGTAGCAGGACTGGTTGGGTCGGTAGAGACGGATGCGAATGAAGCAGCAGGGAGAGCTACAGTGGAGGGGTCCCAAGACATCGCAGAGCTAGTAGGCTGCAGTAGTGCGAGAGGCACATGAGTGTTTCACTAGTGCAGGAAGGCACAACGAGGTGTGCAACGATGCGAGATGCAGGGAGTTGTTGCAGGAATGCAGAGGTCAGAGAGAGGGAACACTTATCAGCGACAAAGGGAGCTTCAACATCAGTGGGTGTCTCTAGCCCAATAGGGAGGTCAGTTGGGAGATTAGTTACTTACTTCTCAGTAACTAAGTTGCAGTGCAGCAGTGGGCAACACGATGCAACATGATGAGAGGAGGTGTAGTGCAGATGCAATACTAGGAGAAAGGACCAGCAGTAGCACGGATGCAGAGGCGTTGTCGTACAAATGCAACAGTGGCAGTGGTAGAGCCATGGGCAGTAGTGCAGTGGATGTTGGGCAGGAAGGCCTAGCATCAGCACATGTATTGATGCTGGATGATAAGAGTAATACTCAGCGAGGAATATTGCTAGAGCACAGTCCTTGCTAAGAGGGAGTGTTGATTTGGGGTAGCATCGGATGTGCTCTAGCCATGAAAATTGGTGAAGAGGTTGGGGCATATGAGATCTCCAATATCCAGAAAGAGTTTGTGTAGATTCTAAATAGATCAAGAGATATTAAATTAATTAATATTTTTAATGGAGTCCCTAAGTCTAAACTTAGGGAAAATAAAATATTAATGTGTATTAATATGAATCTGTGTTAGAATGGTCCAAAAGACATGGATCAAGCCATATCTAATCTTAGCCGTTGATTATGAATTTAATCTTAACCATTGATATGTCAACAGGAAAAGTATAAGAAGAGGCTTGAGAGTCACTTGGAGAATACACCAAAGTGATTAGTCATTCTATTCTCTAGAGTGGGGTTTACTAAGAGAGATAAAATCAGTGGTCGGGAGAGAAGCTGAGGGGCATTGAGTACGTAGAGAAAGAGAGACAAAGATAGTGCCGGGATAGCAGCAGAGCAGCCAGAGAGAGAGATGCAGGAGCAGCCAGTGCTCACGCAGGGCCACGCAGAGGCAATTAAGTGTTGCGTAGAGCACCAGAGGGGCCAGTGTAGCTAACGCAGAGGCTCAGAGAGCTGACACAGGGCCTCCTGGGGTTGACGCAGGCCAAGATAGGCTGACGCAGTGCCAGCGTTGGGCTAGGAGAGGCTGATGTTGTCCAGATTGGGCAAATGTTGGGGTTTCTGGGGCATATTGGTGCTGAGTAGCTGCCGGAAGGATTATCCAGGGTTTCAGCCAGTAGATTTATCAGAAACCGAGAGATATTACTGCTAAGGAAATTCTCTGTTGGGTAGGCTAGTTTCGGCACCCAAATTGTACTCTGATATTGCTTAATAAAAAAACCCTCAGATAACTGCATCGATTTTCCCACATTGGGTTTTTTCCAATGACATTAGTCCAAAAATAATGGTGTCATGTGGTGTGTTTGTTCTTGTTTCTTTTAGTTTCTAGTTTGTAATATGTTGACCATGCACTGGTGTTTATTTTCAGTATTTACTTCGTAAATAACTTGTTAAGGAAAAATAATAAGTAGGTAGGAATAAATCAGAACAAGTGCATGAAGGTTTTCTAACTAAGTAAACTTAGAAGCTTCAACAATTGGAGAATAGCAGCACCTCTAACAACATTATTGAATAAAGATGCATTTCTATGGACTCCAGAAGCAACGAAGACGTTTGAGCATTTTAAAGAGGCAATGTGCCAAGCATCAGTCTTAGCTACGCCGGACTTCACAAAAACCTTTATTGTGGAATGTGATGCCTTGGGAAATGGAATTGGTGTTGTTTTAATGCAAAAATAAAGACCCATTGCTTTTGAAAGTCATCCAATCAAAGGAAAGCATTTACACAAAGCTATTTATGAGAAAGAAATGTTGGCAATACTACATGCACTTAAGAAATGATGACCATACCTAATGGGAAGACACTTTAAGGTAAGAACAGATCATGATAGTCTTAAATATTTTTTAGAACAAAGATTATCTTTAGAAGAGCAACAAAAATGGGTCACAAAGGTGTTGGGTTATGACTTTGAAATCATCTACAAAAAAGGGAAGCAAAATGTTGTGGCAGAGGCACTCTCAAGAAAGGATGAGGATGGGGAAGCATTGCTTTGTGTCATTTCTATTATCCAACTAGATTGGATAAACGAAGCAAGGGATGAATGGAAGAATGACAAAGAAGTGTGGGCACTCATTCAAAAGTTACAACAAGATCACAGTGCAGCTGATACATTTAGCTGGAAAAATGATTCGTTGTGGTACAAAGATTGCTTATACTTATGTCAGAATTCCCAACTCAAACAAAAGATTTTTATGGAATTGCACGCCTCTCCCTTAGGAGGGCTCTCAGGATTTTTAAAAACTTACCACAGGGTTAAGAAGGATTTTTTTTGAGATGGACTTAAATCTGATATTCAAAAGTTTGTGGCGAAATGTTTGGTTTGCCAACAAAATAAAGTTGAAACAATTAAGACCCTGGGTCTATTACAACCTTTATCTATTCCAAGCCAATGTTGGGAGGAGGTTTCAATGGATTTTATCACATTTTAACAAGTCTGAGGGAAAGAGTGTCATCATGGTGGTAGTGGACAGACTTACCAAGTATGCACACTTTTGTGCATTATCACATCCATTTACAGCCAGTACAGTTTCTACTACATTTATGGAAACAATTCAAAAGCTACATGGAAACCAAAAGATTATTGTAAGTGACAGAGATCCCATTTTCACTGGAAATTTTTGGACAAAATTATTTTCTTGTCTCAGTACTTAGTTAGCTCATAGTTCATCTTATCATCCTCAATCTCATGGGAAAACTGAGATAGTAAACAAATGTTTGGAAGGATATCTTCATTCCTTTGTATCTGATAAATAGACGCAATGGGTCAAATGGTTGCCTCTGGCTGAATGGTGGTATAACACTTCCTTCCATACAACAACAAAAATGACCCCATTTATGGCACCTTATGGATATCAGCCACCATCCATCACATCATATTTAAGAGAAAATTCTAAGGTTCAAGCAGTGGAACATCACATCGAACATCAACAAGAAGTCCTCCAACTCTTAAAGGATAACCTCGTGTTGGCACATAATAGAATGCAACAATAGGCAGATCAACATCGCAGCGAAAGAAGTTTTGATGTAGGTGGTTGGGTATTCCTATGGCTACAACCATATAAACAAATGTCCCTCAAGCAAGCTAAGAAGGATAATAATTTTCACCAAAGTATTATGGTCTGTACAAGGTGTTGCAAAAGATTGGTACTATGGCATACAAATTGGAGCTTCCTGCAGCATCTTGAGTGCGCCCAGTTTTCCATGTTTCATGTTTAAAGAAGCTTATAGGCGACAAGCTCCCAGTTCAAACAATATTGCCAGAACTTGACGAGGAAGGAGAAATTATATTGGAACCAGAAGAAATCATAGAAACAAGAACGTGATAGCTACGAAATCGATCAATTTCGGAGTATCTCATCAAGTGGAAGAACTTATCAGCTGAAGATTCCACATCGGAGGATGAGAATTTTATACAAAAGCATCCAAAACTACTCAAGCATTGACGACAACACTTTTTTTGAAGGAGAAGGGCATGTTAGGTCCCTATAATACTAGTATTTTCCCCATTACTATTGTAGTTGTATCCCTTATTAATATTGTTGTGCCCCTATTGTCCCCATATTTTTATTACCATGCCCCATAGAATCCCTCTATTGTTATTTTTGTGGCTTTATATTATTATTGTTAGTTCCGTTGGGTTATATTGTGACTCCTTAGATTCCTATATATAGAAAGGAAATTTTGTCATTTGAATCATCCAAGAATTGTTCATTTGTGTAATATAAAGGAGGTTGCCCCCTCGAAGAGGCTGAATTCTAAGGTGTTGATCTCTCTTTTCTATATTTTTGTGAGCTAGTTTCATAACAAGATACCATCACCCCCTTGCGAATTTAACCACTCCTCAAGCTTGTCGATATATAAACCAAAAAGGGTAGGAGACAGTGGGCAACCTTTCTTGACCCTGATATCGCTTCTATAACTTTCAGAAATGCATGTTGAAGTTCTAACTTTGACTTTCACCTCTTCATACAACCTATGCACAACTGCACTCAAATGTTTAAGAACCTCGGGTTCCTCCATTCTATGCCAAAGCTTATCCCTAGGAACCAAGTCAAACGCTTTTCTGAAATCAACAAAGCAACAAAGTACTTCTTCTTTTTTCTCCGAAACTTTTTCAATTGTGTGCCTTAAAGTTATACATAGATTGATTGTGGAATGTTTAGGTCTAAAACCTACTTTCCCTTTAGCACGATTATCTCTTTCTTCTACCCACTTGCTAATTTTATTTTCTATCATGCTTCCAAATAATTCTGCAAACAAAGGGTTTATCATGATGGTCCTATAAATGGAGGGATTATTGACGTCACCGCTCTTGAAAAGAGGCATTGCCAAACTAGATGTCCAATCCGTGGGGAGACCTTGTTGTACGATGTTGTTGATAATTTTTGTAATGTGAGGTGCAAGGATCTTTGAGCCCCACTTTAGATATTCTGCTTGGAGTTCAGCTAAGTCTTTTTCTTTTCCAACACCCAACTTCTTGATACCCATCTCTACCTCTTGCACCGTGAAGAGTTCAGTCTCAGCGTTGATCAAGTGGGGAGGGTTAACCTTGGGATCATGCTCATAGAGTTGTCTTGCATAGTCAAACCATTTAGAAGTTGTAATACTATTTCCAGTTTGTATCTTTTTCGGTTGGAGCTCCTTCCAAAATAATTTGGGATTATTTTTCCTAAGGAAGATTAGTCCTTCCCTCCTTGAAACCATGAAAACAGCCTTTTTCTGGCTTAATAAATGCTTGTAAGCATTGATATTTATGGTATCCTTGTTTGACTCTTTCCACATTCTCCTTGCCTTTTTTCATTCCTCGTCAAACCAAGCATTAACCAGAAAGAAATTTGTTTCAGGCTTCTTAATTTTTGCTCTTTTGCACTTTGCAAGTGCACATTGAATTAAATGTGTTAATTCATGACTATGAAGGTTGTGAATTTTGATTTTCTCCTTCTCGAAGAGCCTCTCTAGCGTCATTTTTAAGGTATTACAGTTTTTTGGAGTCAAAAGGATTCTGCACTATGGGAAATTTTGTTGGGCATGCCGAATTTTTACTCTAATTGTTTCTTTCCAGTCCAAGAGAAAAATAAATAAATTGGCTTGTGATCTGATTTTAAGTCCCACAGTTGATCTCCAATCAAAACTTCCTCCATTTTCTCACTCAAACCATGCGAGCAAATTACATAATCTACTACACTTTCTCCATTGTAAGTATTGCAAATGAAATTACCAGACTTTTCCCATCTATTCAAGCCATTAAAAATGACTAAATCAAAAGCCCCACATAGAGTAAGCAGTTGTTCACCAAACATATTGCAGCCCCTTTCCTCTGAAATTCTTTCCAATTGATGATTACTCTCTTATGTAAGCCAAATAGGGTTGTAATCATCTTTATAGTAAAGAATGCTTGCTTTCTCACTTGTAGTCCTAGCATTGAAATCACCCACTATAAGGACTTCACCTAGCTGTGAATATGTTGCAATATTCGCTTTTAAGGTTGCAAATGGATGTTTTTGGTCAAGCCCTATACCTTTGTAAATTTTTTAAACTTGCGACGCAAAATAGCATGCTTCAATTCTTATGTGGTTTCCATTTTTTGATATTTTAAACCAAATGAATTTCTTATTTGAGTCTTCTTTTTCTAACTGAATGAGACGAACTTCTTTCTCCCTTACTAAAATCATGATACCACTGTGCCCTTTACCATTCCCTGCTACCTTGTTCCACACTACCATCTACCAGTATCCTTCAAATAAAGGTGTCTTGCACCCTTCATGCTCATGTGTTTCTATGAGAAAAATTATGTCTCTATCTTCCGCAATAGGCCCTAACCCAGGTCCTCGTCTCCATGGGTAACATCTGTAGTTCCAACAAACTAATCTTAAGGAAACTTGGGTATGACTTGATTTCTATTTATTTTGACATGCAAGACTCACATTTGAGTCTTTGTCCCTACTTTCCCATACTGACCTTGTTTCCTGATTTCCTGTTGAAGTGTTTGTTGCATCTTATTTATTACCATCTTGCTGCTATGTTTTGGAAGGAGGTCCGAATCGCACTATCACAACTTTACCTTTATAAATCCATGCTCCCTTGCCTTCATCTCTTGTTGCCCTAGCCTTTAACATTTCCTCCCTCCTTTCCTCTTGTCTGTGAGGCCCTTGAAATCATAAAACACCCTCATAACCTCAATATAGATGGAGGTTTGGAAATTAGCAGCAATTCGACCTCCCTTCTCACCCCCATTGATTAAAAAGGACCCTCCATTTCTCACCAGCCCTACCATCCTTCATTCTTTCCACCATGTGTTCCCCCACCCCACCTCTCGCTATTAACCCCTTACCAAACTCACCCCTCCTCTTCATGCTCTACCCTTTAGCATCTCAACTCTCTTCCCCCTTTCCCTTCATTGACCCTACTCTAGGTCTAACCACCTCCTCACCCAACCATTCAAATAATATTAATCATTATAAAAGATTGAATATGTTTATAAAATAAACTAGACTCCATAGTAAATACAATTAAGATTCAATTTATAATACACAAACAATAAACTAATAACACAATATATATGATTCCTTTAAACATAGGTAAATAAAATTTAATTAGAGTAAAAAAAGATAGAATATTAATAAACATAATATTAGGAATTATAAAAGATGGAATACACTTACAAAATAAAAAAGTAGGATTCGCATTAAGTACAATTAGGTTTCAATTAACACTAACAATAAACTAATATCACAAGACATGATTCCTTTAACATAGATAAAAACATTTTAATTAGAATAAAAAAGATCGAATATTAATCAATAACATAAACATAACATATTATTAAGCATAAAAAAGATGGAACTTACTTACAACATAAAAACTAGACTTCACATTAATTACAATTAAGATTCAATTTACTCTAACAATAAACTAATAACATAAGACTTAACAAACACATTAAACTTCTCTCCTACAAATTAAACTATTGAAAATAAAATATACAATAAAAATTTGATTAAACTTATTATAATAATGTAAGAAAAAATACATAATAAATGAAAACCTAGAAACTAGCGAATCACATAAACTTGAATTAAGCAATATTCAAAATATTAAAAGAAATAATTTACTAAACACCTCTCCTTTAAACTCAGACAAATAAAAAATTAATTAGAATAATAAAATAATTAATAGAAAATTTATTAAAGTAACAAAACTTATTACATTAGATAAATAACTAACTAATAACATAAAAAACTTATATAAATCAATAATTAAATATTAGGTAAAGCAAATTAAAAATAAGTGCATTTAATTAGAATCAATTTAAAATAAAAAAGATTACAAGAAAGTTAATAAAACATAAAAGAAAAATGAACGCTATATATCTATTATTAAAATAAGGTAACTTAGATAATTAGTTATTTATTAACAATAA
>APFE031744624.1:11040-22089 GCA_000404065.3 Pinus taeda | reverse complement strand
AGTCGGCTTCCCATCTTGACAACCTCACATAATCATATTTATTACTCGAGTTCCTATTCTTTGTAAATCGGTCCTGATGATTAGTCTTGGTCTAGACTCAAAACGTCGACAAATTAAAAATGAAAATTGTGAAATATCTAAATTCATTGTCTCATAAATTGTAATTATTATTTTCTGCAATGAAACTTGGTGTGAAGATTATTGGATTGCAATTATGAATCTCACATAGGAAGATAAGGCATCGGTGGTCATTATATCTGGTTTTATGCTTTCTCATTTCTCTGGCTGGTCCAAGTGAATTGATTTTTTTTTTAATCCGGAAAAGCTGGTTGATTGGTAACACACCACATTTTTCAAAAAAAATGTTACAAAGCCCCTCATGTAGAAATTGCAAAATAACTTTGACATGGATAATAGTCAGGCCTATTTTAAAAACAGTTTGCAGGTTTAGGGGATTGATTTTTTATATTTTTAATATTTTGAATTAAGATGATATGAGATTAATTTGTTATGAAATTGAGAAGTGTTTATTTTTTTTTGAAATTTAATTTTTTATTTTAATGTTAATGTAGAAAATGTTTCACTCATAATAATTAACTAAAATTCTATTAATTTTTTTATTTCAAATTTAAATAAAGAATTCAAGTATTTACACCCAATTAATGGAAAAAAAAATTATAAAAAAAAATTATAGAGGATGAAGAGAAAAACCAAAAAATGAATAAATACTACCCTACATGACACATGTTTACAATTCATAAGTTATAAAAGCCTAATTACAATGATATTTATTATAGTAATGATATGTCAAGAATTAATGAATCTTTGAAGGTAGATCTCTTGTGGACACTTCCAACGAGCTCTTTCAAAATGGCATTTCCAAAATAGCTTTGACCACCTTCATTGTGGGTACATATTCTATGTATAGATTTTTGCACTTTCAAAATAATTATGATTTTTTTAGTGTAGATGTGTCTTATATAGAATTTAATTTGGACCATCTAAATTTTGTGGGCATTTTTTTAGTATATCACCATTCATGTAAATACTTTCAATAAATAAGAAACTCTACAGCACCAAGAATTATTCAATAGGTAATCTATTGAATAAGTGTTTGAGCTATCTCACTCTCTATTTAAATCATGAGTCACATGTTTGCATATGATTCAATAAAATTTCATGAGGTTAAATTTAAAAAACCTCTTACCATAAGCTAGGTACTAAATATTCTAACTTGGGGCTTTGACTAAGATCACTCATTTTAGTAAAGTTCTTCTCTACATTAAATACTTGTGACTCCTTATAATTGATCTATTTGAAGCTGGAAAAGCAAGACGACTCTAGTCACACCATCTACCATTATTATGATCTCACAATCATTTTAAATAAAAATAGTGAGCCTTTTTTTTGTGGAAGCATAGAATATCGAAAAGACATTACCCTTCAACCATCCAAGTTCAAGTAGTCATAAAGGGAAAATACCACCTTTTCCCACTCCCTAAATAGTTTGAAAAGAGACTATTCTCCACCTCTTTCAAAGCCTCTTGAATCCATTCAAGAATAAAAGACCCTCGAATCCTAGAATCATGGGGTAAAACAATAATATATCAACCTAATTATATCAACCTATCCATGAAATTGTACCAAGGAATCCACTCTAAAGAATCATGTAAGTGAAGATAGACTCTGATGAGTAAAACACTTGAGGTCATTGTTATCGCAAAATTTAGCAACCTAATGCAAAGCCCCAATAGGCACTCTAGGTCATAGGGCAACAAAGAGATCAGTCAACACTATCACCTTAGTGGCTTCTCCCCAACTATTTTGTGGTTGAATATTATCCCCACGAGGAAGAAATCCCTAACAAGACTTAGTGGTTAGATGATTAAGGATCTTAGGCCAAATGGATCTCTAAGGAGCTTGCAAAGCATACACCTTAGAATGTTATTTGATTGAGAAATGAAGGCGAAAAGAGATGATGGATTCAAGGGAACTACTGGCAAACTTAGAGGTTGAGATAATATCTAAGGATGCTGAAGAACGTTCTTAGCTAACCATTGTCAACTTATAAAATGTTATTGCAAGTTAGATTTTCAAGGGTATGTAGGTTTACACCATGAAAAAAGTTACAACAACTATATAAATGGCCTATTAATGGTAATAGTAAGAAAGGATTGAGGCTATTTGAGGAGGTAAACAAGGGGTATATCAAGATTGTGTTTCTAATGGTTGAAAATGCACAAAATGATAAATAATACCTAGACATCAGCCTTAGAAATGGGGGTAAAACATATTTAAAATGATAGAGTTTTATTTTTAAACATTAATAAATGCAATAACTACTTATAGGATAATAACATAGAGGTGTAATTACGCTATGAAATGTAGATTTAATCAATAATATAACCTTAGTATACCATAAAACACATAAAAAATAGGAAAAAATAGGTTGATCAATACATAAATACTAGTTTCTTTAATCAATTGGGTAATGGAGTCAATAAGACAAGTTCAATGCAACCAGAACTTGGACATAGAGGAAGCGGGGAGAGAGCTTGCTTCACCTCCAAACCCTAGTGGCTTCCTTATTTACGAGGTTTTAAGGCCAAAGAGGGAAAATTTAGTCACTTAGATGGATAGTTGATGACAAATTTTGCATGATGAGAAATAAACATTCATAAAAGATCTTGAAATTTTTAATATGGCACATGACAAACCCCTAATTTTAGCAATTCATACCAAATGGAAGAAAATAGCATTAAAATTACACCATTCAAACAAGTCACCACTTCTTCAATCTAAAGAAAATCTTGTTTATGCAAAACACACCACCCCCTTCAAGGCAATCCACATGCCTACTTAGTCATCATGTCTAAGAGAAAGAATAGAAACTAGTGTGCACTCTTTGCAATAGAGAAATATGAGTGTGACTAACAATGACTCAATTAAGTCAACTCCCCTTTATTTATATGAGGGTAACCAAGTCAAATTATTTCTAATTTACAAGTAAAAGCCCTAAAAATTAACTTTAAACATTAAACAAGCCTAATAGGTCACAAGCCAACCTAGATATAATTGTACATAATGATAAAAAACATTAAAAGAACCCCCTCTCTCCACATGTGTCAAAAAAGTAGCTCTCCAACATGACATCATGATCATAATAAGCATCTTTATCAAGCAAGGTGGAAAAAGGGTCCAAGAATGCTCATCATTCCAAGACACCTCATCAAGGTAAATGTTGTATATTCAAGCTACAACTCCTCTCCAAGATGTCATCTTCAAGAAACCATTATTCATCATCTTAGGGTTTGCATGGTTAATGTGGCAATCTTAGTGCATGACATCATCATCAAAATAAGGTGTGCCAACCCTCTCAAAGTGTTTCAAGTGATCACCATCCTCATCTAGGATCTAGAACAAGGAAATTTCCATCAAGAAGGAACGAGGCCAACCTGGGGGTATCATGGGTCCTCTAGAACACATCATTAGTCTTTCCAATGACCTTACTTCTGTTAAACCTCAAATCGTCCCCACATATGAACAACTTCAATACTCATTCATTGAGGAATGAGGAGTCCTCCCACTCTAGGTGTTATAAGTTGACCTCGAGTGCACCACAGGGGGTAACCCTGATAATGGTTATGTAATTTTCAATTGGCAAACATAATAAGGTCAATTTTTTATATTTTCTTCATTGTAGTAACTATATGGTATTAACAGAAGAGGAAGTTCTATCATAAACACTTCCTGAAATATATAACCCTGGTGTCAAAGATGAACTTTAACAAATAAATATTGAAATTTAATTATAAAGAGTTAGGAAAAAGCAAAAACAAAAAAAAAATGATTCAAGATGTTGATTCGTTCAAATATAATAAGAGATCATTGCAACATGTACAAATGTTCTCCAAATTTCCATCCCAACTGTATGAAGATATACATGTTCAATAATAAATATTGAAAACTAAAACCTACAAAGATGATATAGAAACTTATATATTTTAAAATGAGAACAACATCATACACAGACAAATTACAAAATGTAAGACTATAACAATCATAAAGATAATTAAAAAAAATTGTCATAAGTCAAGAGAGAAGCTTCTAAAGCAGATGGCAATCAAATGTTGGTCATTTAATCATTCATATCGATAGTATGATATCAGAACACAAACGACTAAACGAAATAGTTTCTAACCGAGAACAAGTCTCAGATTTAGCTTTCTATGATTGTTACACACACATAACGAACACAACAAAATTCATCTAAAACACAAGGAAAAACTTTCAATAATGTAATAACATATTGTGTAACATGTACAAATAGCTTCACAAAATTGAAAATTATCACTTCTATCAATCACCCCCCCCCCCCTGCTTTACGGGAAATAGGGCCTTAAATAATTAGTCTGAAATATAACTGATTAAGTATTTGTCTCAGACATAGAAAATTATAAATTAAAATAAAACAACTCTTAAAATAAAAGTTTATGTGTCATGACACCTTCGCAGCTTTAAAGTCTTGACTTTATTCATTGTGCTTGTAGAGGAGAGAGTGTGGGTCCCACGCATCCTAGCTATAGGTGCTTGAGTTGTAATTAAAGGAATTTCACTCCAGTCTCATGGTTGCTCTGTTATAGATTTCATTGGTGGAACTGGTTGAATAGCTTGAGTTATTGAGGAGGCATGTTCAATAACGATATTTCATTTCAAATGGTTTCTTAGCTTAGCCATTTTATCCCATTATGTAATTGGCAACCAAGGCACATTTTTATATTTTGCTATAACCACCACCAATCATGATTTATTCTAATAACGGGCTTTAGGAAGTCTTTGTATTATCTTGGTAATTCCATCCAAGATGGCTAAGTCTCTGCAACGGTCGTTTATTGTTGTAATCGTTGAAATCGCCTCTTCACCTTGTAAAGCCAAGCAACCAAGATCATGTTCTATATTCTTTAGTTTATCACAGAATTCCTCCTAAGATATCACCCAATTATCTTTTCCCTAAAACAAAGGAACACCAAACCTGCCAAGACGTTCTAGTATGCTCTAAAGTCATCTATTTCCTTAGTGGCCTTCTCAAATTCTTCATGCATCATTTGCATCATGGCACGCTTTTCTCTTAACATATAGAGAGAAAACACATTGATATTTGGCAGGCAGATCCATCTCTCCCAAATTTTCATCCTCAAAGGTTTTGATAAGATCAATGAGTGAATCAATATCTTTCAATCTTTCATCTAGAGTCAAGGCTGCATTTTTACTTCTAAGTTTGCACTCTAAAAAATACTATTTCACAGTCTAAGAGGATTTCAACGTAGGCTCGGATTGTAGAGATATTTTGTCTAATTTCTTTCCATATTTCCCCTTTTTCCTGAATTAACACTTTCTTACTTGTGTGGGTAATTTTAATCACTTCCCCTAGGATCTTAAAATCATTATGCAATTTCTTTAGAGCAGTTTGAATTTGTTCGATCTCTTCATTTTTTTGATTTACCAAATTCTCCCCTCTATATTCGGCTATTTCCTTATCGGATTTGGCCAATTCGAATTCTTGTTTTAACTGAGTTATCTTAACACATAGTAGTTGGGACTCTTTAGTTTCATATGTTTGAGTAGAGTTAAGAGCTCGATCCACTGAGGTTTTGTATTTCGCAAAAAGCTTGAGGTGGTGTTCTTATTTTTCGCGGGATTCTATCTTTAGTAGCTCCATTTGCTTAAGGGTCTCTTGGCGTTCTTCCTCCTTAAGCCACAAGGTTATTTCCACCTCTTGGAGATGGGTTTCAACCTCTTCCTTTCTTTTAAATACCTAAATTATAACATGAGTTTCATGATTAGGTATTTTTAGAATAGCTTGTAAATCTTTGATCTCCTTTTCTTTTTCTTCCAGCAACTTCTTAATGCGCCTATTGTAGCGGCTACAACCACCCTCCAAAATTTTGCCTTCACTTCATTTTGGAGCCTCCCTCCTCGACATATTAGCAGCCATCTTCTACTACTCAAGTACTTGTGTTTCATTTGATTTTATCTTCTTCTTAATAACTTGTGTTCACTTTCTTGTTCTGTCGACTAACAACAAGTTGACCCAGCAGCTTGGTTTACATATGGTCTTGTGCTGTCTAGGAAAATTGCGCAATCCTAAAGGGCAGCTGCCTTACACTCAAGAATTACAGAGAGCAGGCCAATAGCTTTTCTCTAGAGATTTGTGCAAGGCAAGCCAGTCAGCCTTACTCTGGAAAATTGCGCAGAGACAACCAACCTTGCTCTGGAAAATTGCAAGGAGTAGGCCAGCAGCATTGCTCCCATAAATTGCGCAAAGAAGGCAGTTGACCTTGCTCTAGAAAATTGTGCGAAGCAAGTAGCCAACCTTGCTCCAAAAAATTTCACAGAGCGGGCCAGCAACATTTCTCTGGAAAATTGTGCAGAACTTGGAGAGACAGTGGGGGCCACTCAGCCCAAAAACAACGCAGAAGCTTCCCTTCAGTTGTTTTCAATTGCATGTGTTGGTAGGTTGCCAGTTCCCTCCAGAACAATGCAACTCTTCCTTGCATGCATAGCAGTGTTTCCTAAAAAAAGAAAAAAAAACCGAAAAAGAATCCCTAGATTCTAGGGAACTATTTTTAGCACTAGGAGTTACATGCAAATTCGATTTTATAAACTTCCCACCAAGTGTCGCTTTTTTGTAGATTTGTGTCATGCATGTCATAAACCCTAAATATAACAAACCTATTCAATGGATGCCCCAGAGCTCTTTCTTCACATTCGATCTTGGAGCTCTGGCATTCCCAAGGCATCTAGGAACCTTCAGCACAATCGGCGCAGCTTTTCCGGGTAATTTTTTATTTTCATGTATTTTTACTCTTTTTATGTTGCTTTTGATTTCTTGGCTTGTGTGAGTGTTGTTTTCCTAGTTTTATTGAATGATCACTGGTGTTTCAATGTATTTTGACTTGTATAAGTGTTGTTTCAAGTTTTGCATTGCATTTCCTTAGTGTCACATGCATAATCCTAATTCTGCACTAACAGTCATCGTTGCGGAAACTCTCTTCATGAGCTCCGTTGTTTTCAATTTAACTGAATTATACACTTGCTTCGATTGCGTGCATGATTATTCACTCAAATTTGCACCATCTTTGCACACTCATTTAATCCTTCTCATTTTCAAGTTGCCCTTGGGCAGATATGGGATACCTTGGCCCAGATCTTGCTTCTCCTAGCATACACTACATATTCTTGGAAGTCAAGGATCTACCTTGCCTCTAGGAATTGCACAGAGGTTACCTGCCATTGGCTCCTAATTGTGATCTACACAATCTTCAAAAACAGTGCCCAGTTCTACCCACTAGGGTTGTGTAGTGCTAGCCAACAACCCAGCTTGACTGAACTGCACATTGCATGGTTCCAGTCCACAGTCAACCTCTATGGACTATGTAGTTCCAGTCAACAACAGGCCTCACTAGTAGCTTGAACTACGCAATGCGTAGTTCTAGCTGACATTCTCCCATCCTCTCAAAGTCAATGTTGTGCAACCTTGTTCAGCGGTCACCCAGTTTGTTGCATGATTACTTCTCGAGTTGCTTTATGTTTTTCAACTAATGTTGGCTTTCCGTGAGTGTATTCTCTGTCTCCAGGTACAATAAGTGTTGAGAAACTGATCAAAGGACATAGTTGAAACCAGTACTAATGATGTGGTTGAACAGGTGTCTATGAGCTTGCACGTTTATGCAGACACACATTTTTTCATTGAGAGAGACATCAAGATCACATGGCAATACATCAATACTATATTCGCATGAAATTTTAAATAGAATCTGGAGGATTTTCATGTCTATGTCAACATTCATAAGTTAGGATTGTACAAGGTTGCATGCAAGTATCCCACCTTCCCGTGCACAGACATGATCCACTAGATTGTCCCACACACTGAACCTGAGATGATGATACTATAAAGTGTCAGTGGAGTAGAGCTTGTTTCCTTCAAGGTGGAGGATTATCAGCAGATGTATCATTTTCTGCAGTCGATGAATAAGATGGATGCATTGTTCTACACTCCCAACAGCAACGCGATCACAAGAGACATCTTGAAGCATTGGGTAAGGGAGCCATCAAAGTTCAAGACGACACCCAACTAGATATACAAGACAAAGGCACTCAGGAAAGCTTACCAATTCTTGGTCATCTTTGCATGTTGCTTTTATGGCCAAGAGAGTACAGATACCTTCCAGCGGAGTTGCGTTATTGTGTTGGATCAGCTGGAAAGTGAAGGAAAGCCTTTCAACTACTCTGACATGTTGGCTTTTCAGCTGAAAGTGCATGTATCAAATTCCCAGAGTCCGCCCAAGGATCAGTAAGCAATATTCTTCATGTCTGCCTACCTGCTTAATGAAATTTGTGCCCATCAACAGTTTCCTGGCATGGGTTGGGCATGAGCACCTTCAGAGAGTGTCATGAACGTATATTGCAAGTTGCTCTAAGAGTGCATCTATTGAGAATTCATGGCTAGACTTTCTAACCACTTTGTTTCCCCTTTGTACATGATGACCTTTGAACAAGATCTTCCTTGCATGTCCCGAGCAGCAATAAAGGCATTGTTGAATATTGTAGATTGGTACACCTCACCTGATAGCACCTTCATTAGGATGTACAATGCGAATAAGGCTTCACATTTGTTACCAGAGTTTTCCACTGACAAGTTTCTCATGTAGGAGGTTTCATACCACATCTCGACAAGGTTATCAGTTGGACTACACAGGAAGAAGAAGGCACCATGGCCTATGCTCCCTTTTTGGATTGAGGTGTACATGATTAGGAGATTGAAATAATTAAATGTCAAGGTCAAGGACTTTAATAATTTTAATTTCGGCACCAAGAGTTTCAATTTTTACGATATGTACAACTTACGCAAAGAGAACTGTACGAGAGTGTAGTATCCTTGGATCCATGGGGCATGTCATTGGTCAAAGGAAGACCCTTGGATATATTTCTATAACTCCTCTAGGCTCAATGAACCGGTCAGCATGGAAGTAGAGTGGCTAGCAACACTCAAGGTAGCAGCACCAAAGGGAGCAGCAGCAACAACAGCAACAAGTAGCAAACCTGTGCAAGACAAAGGCAAGAGGAAGATTGTCGAAAGTGCAGAGGCGAAGCAAAGCTACAAATTTAAGGAAGATCCTCTTGTTGAGAGAGTAGCTTTAGAGATAGAGCAAAGAGGCGATAGCGCACCAAGAGAGGAGCACAAAAAATAAGATATAAGAAAACACTCGAAGAGACAGTTAAGAAGTTGCAAGAAGTAGAGAAGAAGCTCAAAGAAGAACAAGAGTTGTGCAGAAGAGAGAAGGAAGTGCAGTAGGGACAGGAATAAGAACAAGAACAGGAGGAAGTGCAAGGCACTCAGATAGCACAAACTACATCGATACAGGTTGAAGACTCAGATCCACCAGCAGCAAATGATGAACAGGGTGAGTAGCCACAAGAACAGTAACTTTCTTAGCAGGATGAACCAATGGATGAACAAATGGATGTGGAGATGGAATAGTCGAAACAAAATTAGGACACCGACCTCATGCCAAAATAAACCGAGTTCACCCCACAGGCTTCACTAGCTCTAGCAACATAAAAATACCCAAGTGAACAAGGGGATATCGTTCTTCTTGAAGATGATCTAGGAACATATGTGTACAACATAGACTTTGATGATTCATAGCATAGAGTTGTACAGGCATGCAGATCACACATCCCGAATGAGCATGCATCACCTACGCACTTCGAAGAACGGGTGATTGTGTTAGATGTGCAAATACATCCATCTACCTTGGTCGATGCTACGAAGGCTTATGTTGAAGCCACGAGCTCAAGTGTGAAGTTCTTGATAGAATAAAATGAGCGCATGACTAAGGAATTACAAGCAGCCAAGCAGAGAGAGGAACAATCAACAAGATCCGCCAGAGAAGAGATAAACAAAGCGATACTTGTTGAAGTATCAGCTCTTGAGATAGTCATGCAGAGACTGTATGACAGATTCGTCATCGTGCACAAGGAAATTTTGCATCTACCTAGACATCAGCAGTGTTGCATCATGATAGTGCGCACACTCACAGACATACATGTTATTATTGATCATGCAGACATGGGCAATGAGTTGCAAGGGATCCCCACTTCACTTGCACAAGATGATGAAGCCGCAAGTAGAGTTGGAGGGCATAGAGGAAGGCTGGAGAGAAGCCAAGATTGCCTATGAGGATTGTACTGTGAGCATCTATGAGGATTGTTGAAATATGGCAACAAGAATATTCCAATTTAATTTGTCCTTGAATTAAATTGTGAATTAAAATCGAGTTTAGTCTTAACAACTACTTGGAAATAATTAATTAATTCATTTTGAATTAATTAGTTGGAGAAATTCAAATTAGAAGTCTTTTTGAATTCATGCAAGAGTTATCCCTTAAATTAAGGAGATAAGATTGAGTTATATTTGAGTTGTAATTAGTTAACTCAATTTCTGGTTAAATTAGTTCCAAACTGTTTGAGGAACTAATAGAGAGTTAACAGTTAGTTGATGCATGCATGCACTCAACTAGTGCTACTCCAGTTAACTGAAGATTCCCTCATCAGAAACTCATGCATGTCTATTCTGAGAAAGACCCAATTGAGTTAAATGTCAAGGACAGTTTACTATCAATTGCATGTGTTTTCTTATAATGAAGACTTATGCATACAGTCAAGGAAGCATTCCTTGAGGATTGCACACTTCTGACAGTGTGAGAGAGTGTTACACTTGGTAACAAGAGAATTATCCACAAGGAATAGCGCAAGGAAATAGGAGCTTGGAGGGCAAAGAGGAAGGTTGGAGAGAAGCCAAGATTGCCTGTGAGCATTTGTGAGGATTGTACTGAGAGCTGGCTAGCTCTGAGAGCTAAGGCTTTGTATAATTCCTATGTATTTCCACCTGTATGATAATACAATAGTGTGGGGTTTTTAGCTAAGGCTTTCCCCAAAGTATTTTCATGTGTATTGTGTGATTGATTCTTCTTCTTCTAGTTATAT
>APFE031744622.1:2724-17286 GCA_000404065.3 Pinus taeda | reverse complement strand
TGATCTACATGGTGTACCACTGTTACAAAAGGTATGTATTGCATCTTCATATTTAGAACCGGATCAATTTTTATGGTATAAAGGGCTTTGTTCTCGTAAAAAACGTGTTACGTGGTCAATTTTCACGGAGGAAATGATAGCACATTATGAGGATACAAAGAGCAACACCTTCTTTAGAGCAACACCACAACAATTGGAAATAGTAAAAGGGCTTTGTTACATATTGGAAAGTAAAATTATGGCAACAAGGAAGTCTACCCTTCACAACTATAAAGATGGAAGTGTTGTTTCTCCTAGCCTTCCACAACCTACAAGGGTTACACCACAACAATTGGAAGAAAAAAGAGAAAAAGGGCTTGTTACAATTGTGATAGCAAATGCACTAAAGGTCATAAGTGCTGAGAAGAAATTATTTTACATTGATTATGGAGAGGAGGAAGAAAAGGATCAAGAAACTTCAAAAGAAGAGTATATACACCAGGAACCAACCTCGGAGAAAGAAGAAATGAATTAGACCACATCTTATAAAGCGTTGGAAATAATTACTACTCAAACTCTTAAGATAGAAGGACATATCAAGAAGAAAAAGGTTCAAGAAGTGAAAGACCACATCAAGAAAGAAGAAATGAATCTGAACATATCTTGTAATGCAATGGCCATAATTACCACTCCTCAAACTATCAAGATAAAAGGACATATCAAGAAGAAAAATGTTCAAGTGAAATATCACATAGAACATCAAAAAATGAATCTAACCATATCTTGTAATGCACTGGAAGAAATTACCACTCCTCAAACTCTCAATATAGAAGGATATATCAAGAAGAAAAAGATTCAAGCAGTGAAAGATCACATCGAGCATCAACAACAAGTTCTCCAACTTTTAAAGGATAACGCCACTTTGGTGTAGAATCGAATGAAACAATAGGCAAATCAACATCGCAATGAAAGAAGTTTTGATGTAGGCGATTGGGTATTTTTATGGTTACATACATACAAAAAAATGTCCCTCAAGAAAGCTATTTATGAGAAGGAAATGTTGGTAATACTACACACACTTAAGAAATGGCGACCTTACCTAATGGGAAGACACTTCAAGGTAAAAACGGATCATGATAGTATTAAATACTTTTTAGAACAAAGATTATCCTCTGAAGAGCAACAAAAATCGGTCACAAAGATGTTGCGTTATGACTATGAAATCATCTACAAAAAAGGGAAGCAAAATATTGTGGAAGATGCACTCTCAAGAAAGGATGAGGATGTGGAAGCATTGTTGTGCACCATTTCTATTATCCAATCAGATTGGATAAGTGAAACAAGGTATGAATGGAAGAAGGACGAAGAAGTGTGGCCACTCATTCAAAAGTTGCAGAAGGTCCCAATTCAAACAATATTGCCATAACTTGACAAGGAAGGAAAAATCATATTGGAGCCTGGAGCAGTCACAGAAACAAGAACCCAACAGCTACGAAATCGATCAATTTCAGAGTATCTCATCAAGTGGAAGAACTTACCAGCTAAAGATTCCACATGGGAGGATAAGAATTTTATACAGGAGCATCAAGAACTACTCAAGCGTTGAGGACAACACTTTTTGAAGGAGAGGGGCATGTTAGGTCTCTATACTACTAGTGTAACCCATTATTGTTATTAGTACAACCCCCTTATTATATTGTTGTGCCCATGTAGTTCCCATATTGTTATTATTGTGCCCCATAGAAGCACACTATTATTATTATTGTGCCCTTACATTAGTATTATTATGTCAGCTCTGATTATACTATGACCCCTTAGACTCCTATATATAGAAAGGAAGTCTTTTCATTTGTATCATCCAAGAATTGTTCAATTGTGTATTTAGGTTTCCCCCTCAAAGAGGCTTATTTTGAAGGCGTTGATCTCTCTTTTCTTCTATTTTGTGATCTAGTTTCATAACACTCTAACCGTGTCATCCATATCCAACTTGTGACCACCATGAGATCTACTACCATATGCCTCATTAGTCTTATTCTCCTATCCATGGCTGATCCAAAGTGGTCCTTGTCTCTGCAAGTCTGACAAACTCTGAAGGATTACTGCATTGACTTTTTCTTGTTTCTCATGTACCTACATGATTCTGTCATTATATGCCTTGCAACTCCTTAATCCTTCCTTTAAGCTTCTCAATGTGTCTATTAAGTCAGAGGAATTCCCAACACCACACTGCTCATCTGATCCATATGGAGAGTCTCAAGAATTGTAGTCTATCATCATGCTAGTCATCTTTGTTGTTTTCTTCCTGCAAAGCATACCATGTCAGCTAAACCAAAGTATAAACATAATCAACATACCTTTGTATAGTTCAGGGAGGATATCTCATCTATAAGATCAACCAAATTAGCATAATACATGTATAAACATAATCATAGCAACATATAGATATCATCCTAACCATAGTCCAGTCATTAATGCATGACCATATCAACCACACATTGTGACCTCATGCATGTCAATTACATCCATATCAATGTATGCATAATCAACATATGGACGGCATGCATGCATACACAAGACATACAAACACTAACATGCATAACCAACCTATACTCATGATAAACACATCCAACAACACACCATCCACTTTCACATGGCGACATCACTGTAACCATGACCAACACCATGCATATGCAACATGCACATAGACCAAAAGTATAAGTAACACATGTGCAACCTACATGAATGCATGACCAACACACACCGCCCATCTAATCCAAGGGGTGAACCATGCTTTGATACCACTCTTAACGCCCTCCTCCCATATTTACCTAAGTTGAATAGTCCCTTGGGGAAAACATGTGACAAGAGGATACTACAATCTAATTCAACTCCCCATGTATAGTTAAGGAAGTGGAATTGACACAACACAACTAATCTGACCTTCTGCACATACCACAAAACCTACAGGAACCATCCAACCCTTCTAGGTGATCAACCCTATGAAAACTTGACATGTCACTACCCTAAAATCTTAGTCTCTCCGACAACATGGGCATGCATGTGATTGGGGCCCTCCAGTCACTCTCATAGCATGGGCATGCAAACGACTGGGGTCTTTTTCAACTAGTTCTGAGCGTGGGATCCTAGATTCCATGCCACTTTTTTAGGGTTAGGATTTAGGCCACTACCCAAAACTCCATGAAACTTTTAGGAATGAAAAGTAACATCAAAACAATGATACAAATGCAAATACTTGGTTGGACCCCTACTAGCCATGACAAACATTTCATCAAACATGTCACAAATATGCATTCTGCAGGCCATAACAACAAATTTGAGCACAGGGGTCTCATACTTATCTGAGAATAACTAAGAAGCATTGATTCCTTATCACATCAGTTACATTATCATCTATTAGGTCATATATGCATTGTACATTCATTTACAAATCAAAACATGATGAGATCCATACATCATCACTGTCATAAAACATGCTTATAACCAGCATATAACCAAAAAAAGTAACAAGGATACATCAACCATAAATGTCTCGTATGAACCAATACATTTGCTCATAAAATACCAAGGAGAAATAATTCTTATTAATGAATGATTAGGCCAACTAGGTTCGGGACTTCCAAGTACCACCTAACCATATATTGGCTGAACCAAATCTTTCTTTTAGCCAATCACCCCCGTGCCATATTCCAAGCATGAATGTGGGACATATAACCAAAATCAACTAGGCATTCCTGAGGCTACACCACCTCACCCCCAACAATGGAACTGGACTTTACCGCAATCCCCATCGGATCACTAGGCCATAAACAATAAACATACAATAAGAGGCTTTACCGCAATCCTCCCTAGATCACTAGGCTAAAAAAAAGCATGGATGCCATTGGATCTCTCCACCTACACCATGAGGGATTTGCTCGTCTAAACCTCTTGGCTTTACCATGTATCTTGCCATTACCTGTTAAGGGATTCCTAGGCCCATGAGGTATCCACCCTTTGGGATTTACCGTGTATCCCATCCCAGGGTTCCTAGGCCCAGTCAAGGGTACTCACTACTGAGCTTTACCATGTATCCCCCCCATTTATCAGTAAGGGATTCCTAGGCTCAATCAAGATGTTCATATTAAGGCTTTACCATGTATCCCATCCTGGGATTCTGAGGCCTTATGAATAATCATAGGACCACCCCACTCATCTCTGATTCCATTCAGAAGTCCAACTCAACCACACATAAAAGAACCGACCACACCATAGCTATCTGGAAATGGCAAGTTTAGGCTAAAACACATTGTCACACCTGGAAAAACCCATGCCCATGACAACCAGAGAACCAAGAACACACATGCATAACCATGCATGCTAAATCTAGAAAGTAACTCACACATGCAAATCGATACTTACAAATAATCACGTTGTAGCTACTAGATTCGGCTCTTCCTTGCTTGATCTTTGCTTCCTCTTGCCTTCCTTTGTTTTCTTGATGCAATGCTGAAGTGCTCCAAGAAAACTCTATGTCCAAGAGTGTGAGAGGGAGAGAATAAAGAGAGAGCTCCAAAACTGAACTGACAAAAGTTTATGAACTGATCCTCAAAATCCCTTTTATTAATGAGGCCTCTAATTTCTTCATTTTCCATTATTTTCCTTCATTTTCCTCTTCACATGCAACCTGTGACCTTTCACCTTCCTTTTCTCCTAATTTCCTTTATTTTCATAAATAAAATTCCAATTAATGTCATTTTGCCTTTCCAAAGCCTTTGCCAATTTCCTTAGCCATAATAAACCAAATGAGCACCCACACTAGGATGTTTTGCCCAAGATTCAACTTGGAATAAGTGTCCCATAATCGTGGTTATTATTTTGCCTTTATTAACTTTTACTACATGGAATTTTCATTGGGGCTGTTACAATGTAATAATGACATTGTATATTCTTTATAAAGAAAGGAAGAAAAGAGAAAGACAATTATATTTTGTTTTTTGAGTATGGGTTTCATACTCAAGTTTGAGTCAAAAGCATGTTCTTCATGCTTTTAGGTCTTCTATGTATTTCTAGCTCTTTCTAGGATAAAGAATAATATTGGTCATGTGTCACAGTCCCATTTGGAATCATTGTAATGAAGAAAAAAAATCATTTTATCAAGATAAAGCCATGGATAAGCCCAAGACCAAGTCATCCCAAGAGCAAGATCATGTCAGCCTAAAGGAGAGTTATTCGACCCTCAAGAAAGGCTATAAATACAAGGGAGCTCGACCTCATTTGGACACACATCTCAAGCAAGTTTGATCTACAATATCGAAGGAGAAGAAGAGTAGATGGGAGGACAAACAAGAACAGTAGAAGTCGAATTCTTGTTAAGGAAGTTTTTGTCTTGTCTCACTATGGTTTGTGAAGCTGCTAGTTGTAGGAGGATGAAGTTCTGTAGCAGTGGTAGGTTGGCGAAATTGTGGGGCCGAAATTATGTTGCAAGAGTCGAAGTTGTAGTAACAATGTAGAAGTATCAAAGTGTTGGAAGTTGGCTAAAGGAAGATCTTGTCAGGGGTTGGCTTGGGGCTTGGAGTTTTTATTGGCTTGGGCCTTTGGGTCTTGGAAGTCTCTTTTGTAAGAAGACTCTAAACAAGAAGAGAAGCATTTTTTTGGGTTTTCCCCTTGGAGGGGTTTTTCCCTAGCTTGGGGCCTATATTTTGTGTACTCTATCTCTCTATGATCTTCTTTCTTTTGGTAATTGTTTGATGAACAAATCTAAAGAATTAATAAAGAACCAAATAACATCACAAGTAATTATCATGATAATAAAAATAAGTTCTAATCTACAAGTCTACATATTTTCCAACAATTAATAAATGCCACAATGATCTTATGTAAGTGTGGACCACAATCCATGTATACATAATCATTTTAGTTTCCTAGTGAATTCAAGCACATATTTTGTTAACACAGAATATTTTAATGATTCTTATCATGTATTCATAACAAGGTCCACAAAATGATATTAATGTAACCTCTCCTTGGTCAAGAATGTGCATATTTGACATGATATATATGCCCAAGTTTGCTTCTTTGATTTTAGAAAGGGTGAACATGAAACTATAGTCATAACACGAGAAAATATCTCTTACAATGGGAAATGCCCTAGGTATAGGTCAAGCACCATGCAGATCTATTTTATGATCGTTTATATAGTGGCACTAGATAAATTAGAAGTTCAAAATCATCAACATCTTCCAAAATTCATGGTGGCTAGTAAAAGGCTTGGATAACGTTTGGATTCTTAGAGAATTTTCCCTCCAAGTGATCTAACCACCATTTTTACTCTTAGCATCCAAGGAATCTAAAGAATAATTAGCATGTAAGGAATCTTTGGCATCTAAGGAACAATTAGAATCTTTGGGCAGTTGTCATATAATTCATTTTTTTTATGCAATAGACTTTGGAGAAAGGATGAATCTATGGGCACTTTATAATACTTATGCAACTTGCAAAATTCTAATGGTCACAGGGAGTCCATCAAATCAGTAATGTTCCATTGTATTATTTTGTCTACGACTCTTTAGCTCTTTGCAACTAGAATAACCACACACCATTGATGCTTCATATTAATGTTACAAAAGATAATCTTCATATACTTGTGGATTCATTGCCCTCCTAAGAGATGGCATATCACAATTTATTGGAAAATTTGATATTGAGGAACATTAGGTGTTGGTCAAGATCCATTGTGGAAACATCTTCCAACTTCATGAGTTTGGATCACATTGAACTTGACGACGCATCCTATGAATTTAAAGGAAGAATCAATATTCATCGTGCATCAAACCTATTACTGGTGTGTTATAAGACACAAAACATCAAAATTCCTGGGACACGTTAACAATGCATCTCATCCTAGAAGACACACTAGTATATATTGTTGCACTTGATGACTACATTAGTACCAATGCCTCTAGTGAGACACCGTGTTATTGGTTCATTATAAAACATAACACACCTAATTGAACATCTCACATTAATGGTGCATTTCACCTTAGAAGATTCATTGGTGTGCACATTGGTGCGCTTAATGACTTAATTCACACTGATGAGTGTTTTGAGACACCCCATTACCAGTTCATTATAAACCACAGTGCACTGATTGGTCAATGTCTTGATTCTTAGAAAATGCACTAATGTGAATATAAGTGCATTTCATGACTATATTAGTAATGGTATGAGTCTTTCACTTATATTGTTACATGACCATTTGCGTGAATGTTGTCCAATTGAAAGTCTAAACCCTGTGCAAAACATTTTTTTAGTGTTTTTTTTTTTGCTATGTATTGATCAAACCTTGTTTTTTTTTTTTTTTTTTTAAATATCTTTGCAGGTTTGTCATTATAAAAATTAATAATTATACTCATTTCTTGGCTAGAGTGAGACTATGAGGATTTACACATTAAAGTATGTGCAAATCCTATTATGAACCATAACTTGGCATGTTTTGGATTGCTCATATACTTTGTATGTCCTATATTAATATTGCATATAGTGATAGAAACTTTCTTATTAAACTAGCAATTGCACAAAGAGGGTTAAAGGGACGCTGAAAAGAGGAGTGGGGATGTGGAAGGTAATAATCAAGTAAGATCGAAGTGACTTTTCATAGTCATCTGGCAACACCCCCTCTCTACACTACCCTGCCATTGAAGAGGATTCCACAATGATTTTTGAATCCGGCAGGCACAACACCCACAGGAAGGGTTGCCCGCTTGCCTCCAGGCCGAGTGCAAGCTTTGTCACCTTCGTCCAAGAAATATAAAAATCTTATTTGAATGATATCTAGAACAACATATCATGGCATTTTCTAGACCAATCACTCTACAAGCTTTAAAAGACAAAAAATCTTCATTGCAACCGAGGAAATACCACAAGGAAACAAATTCATAATGGAGGAGCCAAAAGCCCAAAAATATGCCCCTTTTCTTAAGAAAGAAAGAGAAAGGGGAACAATCCATACAATATCCTCCAAGTCATTGAAAATTTCAACATTGAATTGGCAAAGACTAAAGTTAACAAGTTCAACTAAACCTAGTTCAGGTTCCTCTGGATTCTAAACCTTTCAAGGAGGCCAAAACTATGAGCCATTTGTGTAACAAACATATGTCGAGAAATACAAATTTCACAAAACAGATTTGAAAGAAGAATAAACTATGGTGTATACATAAAATTCCATCTTGGCATATAATAGAATATTGGCCTTGCTTCTAGTTGCCTAAGCAGCCATCCAACTTTTTGACATCCATAGCCCAAATGACTATACGAATTGACTAGTCCTTCCATGTGGAATGAACTAAGCATTTACATGACCAATCATCTTTCAATGATTGAATGATATTTCTTACCAATCATAGAATGACGAAAGAAACAAGTTGAGACAACTTAAGCCTTCAACACTTGATTAATTAAGAACTGAGTCATGTTTGCAGAAAGAGCAGTTTCAGTGAAAGTGATGGGACAATACAAAGGAGAGAAAGAGTAGTTTCAGTGAAAGTGATGGGACAATACCAAAGGAGGGAAGGTTCGATTTTTCTACACATTGTATCCAAATCTGGTATGTCTGCGCATAGTATCCATGTGGACATTGAGGGTACACTCTCAAAACTAGTCATCAAAAGCAATATTGGAAAATTAACGGCATTTTTGCTTCAGTTAGGTCACCCTTTTTATCACTTTTTTGTTTTTGGGATGTTGTTCCCTAGATAGAAAAGGGAGGATAAGATATCATAGCACGAAATGAAGGTCTATCATAAAAATTTGCATATTCAAGTAGAAATTGTAATCTTGCTGCTAGAATCAACACAAACCGAATTATATACTTCTATACCTAAAGACTGTATAGTACTCCTCCATTAAATACAGTGTCGATTCCTCTTCCTGGTATTGTTTTTCCATGTTTAATCCAATTCCCTCTGCGTCTGAATCCCATGTATAATTGTTGTATACTAATGATTCTTCCCTTTATATGAATCATTCTATTAATGTTGCAATAGCAATATGGTTTCTTGTTCTAGCTATTTTCTTGGATAGGTTTTCCGATAACAAAACATTTGATTACTACTGACAAATAGGTATTATCAAATCAGGTTATATGATTGCTTACTACACGAACAAATCCCAATTCTATGAAATAAAAACCTACAATCATAATAGATAATAGAATTTCACAAGTTGTTTGAGGAGAAAACTTACTTCCTTCTTTGTAAACAAGCTATCCTGAGCTCCGCATCAAGGTGATCAGTCCATCTCGGTCAACTCCTTGGTCCTCGTCTTTGAGAAAATATTTCCAGGAGGTAGGGAGAGTTGGCATTGAAAATTTCTTACGAATGGAAGTGACATCCCAAGGTTGCGCAAAGAGAATGCGATAGATTAACCTATCTTGATTATTATTCGTAGAGGTAGGGTTTTCTTCTTTCCAATTGGAAGTCATTTGAACTTTTGCTTCAATTCCAAAACAAAAATACTTGTTTCCCCACGAGTACAGCCCAAACTGGGCTTTCGTACTAGTCATCTTTGACTGCATTCAGAAAAATCCCCCAAATTCATGAATTCTTATATATCAGGCATTGTCATAGAATGAAATATGGCTCTTCTACAAAGGGTTGTGAGTTATTTGTTGCCATAATTTTATAGTAAGTCTTGGGTCACATTTTAAAGTTTCTCCTATACCAGGAAGCATGTTAGAAGGTCATAGTTGTAGAGATTGGGCAATTGGTAGTCACTCAACAGTCTCTAGATAATATTTAAAAGAAGAGAAGGAAAACTGTCTGGCCAATAAGGCTTCTCAAAAAAATAATACCTTCAGAGGTTCGGCATGGGTATAGACTCATGGCTTTGAATGTAAATATATTCTCACCATAAACTTCAACATGTTTGAATACTTTCGGCCAAGAAGATCTGACTGTATACATGTTTTACCAGGGACTTTTTGAATCCAAACCCTCTTAAATTTAAGTTTTAGACAGGTATCAATGGACTTCGTGGCTGTGAAGTTTCTGCATCATCCCGTCTTTGTGGGTTGCACTATAAATATGCCCACCATCTATGTTCAAGCAAGACAACAATAACATTGTGGTCAAGCAAGAAGACAAACCCAAAACTTTTTCCATGCGTAAGTGACCTTCGTCAAGTGCACTGAGGTCAAGCAAGACGACAAACCCAAAAAAAATTCCACGTGTAAGTCACCTACTCGATGAAGGATGACGAAAATGAGGGATTGTGATTGGATGCAGTGAATAGTCTTTAGAAATCCAAAGATTGCAGTGAAAAATGCCTTCGGCGTGAATATTAAAACAAATACAAATTAGATTTCATTGGTTTAAGGGGTGGTAGGTGCAAGGGGGATTTTTGATGTACGTAAGTGGACAAGTTGAGAAACCTTTTTTGTGAAGTCTCAATTAGGCCACCAACAAACAAGCTAAGGCTTATGCTTTATTTTAGGGACTACTCCAATTCATCTCACTCAATCTCCGTAATTTGATCATTATAGGGGACTCCAAGATTATAATTTGACATTTTCATCTTGATTCCTCTCTAATATATTTTAAGCTTAACATCCTATTTAAAAGGATTCAATCCCATTTAATTTTTTTGAATGATTTCAAATTGATCCATGTTTTGTGGCATAATAATTCTATAACAGGCCAATTAGCAAACAAGACGACATCATTTGAAATTGACACCCTCCTCGTGAATGGGAGGGTGACTAACTTATCAATTCCAATATATCATGACACATGGAGGTGAGTGTTAGGTTTGGTAGGTTTTCGAGGACATGATGTTAGTGTATATGTGGATATCTTCTTCGATGGGGCCAACGAATTTCCAAGTGAAAGAATACCAAAATACCCAAACTTGGAACTGTATGAATTTATTTATTATTAATTATTATTATTATTATTTTTTTTTTCAATATGAAGGTTGTATTGGAGAATTTAAACTATTAGAATCTATAGTATGGAAGTCTGATTGTTAAAATCATATTATGATTCCAGGCTTTTGGAATCGTTGGAAACTAATGGCTTAAATTTTTACTTGCAGTATCTTTGTTGTAACTTTGCATTCCGAGGCACATATTTCTTAATGTAAGATTTCAATTATGTTTAATAAATAAACAAATGTATATATGTTGATTTTAAAATTAAATTTCTTGATTAAATTTTCCCATATTAATTCATGAAAATAATTATAAATTATTGTATCAAATATAAACATATATTTAAAAAATTAAAAATAAACTAAAGTTACATTTATTTTAGTTTCAATGGTGTTATTATGTATAGTAAATATACTTATAGTAGATGGTCAAATTGGTGTGATCTCATGAGCGTTAAAGCCTAATAACCACTACGAGGTATGCCATCTCCTCCCATGAGCATTAAAGCATAATAATTATATGAGGTGTTTGGTAATTTAATTAACCTTAAATTACTTGCATAAATTATTGTCCAAGGCTAGTAAGTCGATGAAGTGTAAGTGTACTGTATATATTAGAAGTCTTTGGTCATTCACACCAATTCTAAATTAAGCTGAGTTATTGAAATGTAAATTCTAAATTAAGTTATTGACATGCACATGAACAAAGCAATTATTCCCAGAAAATAAAATGACCACACTCTTTTACCGAAGACTATGTTAGGTTCCTATACCAATAGGAGTCATAATTTTTGAATGGCTAAGATTAAACCTGTAATATGTACATACCTTTGGTTTCTGCAAATGTTTTCCATATTCAAAAAATTAAAAAATGTAAAGATGGTATGTCCTAAAAGAAAAGTCAAAGGACAAAAGGAATTAAAAAGATAAAAAAATGAACCCCAAGAAAATAAAAGACCATGAATGTGTGTGAGTCAAAATGCCACTCCTAGTTACTTTTGATACAGAATAAATGATTGTGTGCAGCTTGTCAGCTTTGCCACAATCCAGGATAGTCAAAATGTTTAAACTTGACTATTTCATGTTTTCAATTTTATGTTTATATATAGAGAATAAAATCTCACCAAATTGTTTAATCTTGGCAGATAATTAGATTAGGTAGAGTGAATAAAATGAGCTCAACTCTTTAATCTGAGCCCCTGGATGTAATAAGGTTAGACTTAGTTAGATTACTATTATAAAAGAAAAGAAAATGTTTTGATAAGGGTTTTCCAACTTAAGTGCACCCTAATAAAGAGAAGTAAAAATGGTAGGATGAGTAGGTGGGTAAGTAGAAGAAAGGTTGCAGAACTATGACGATTGTTAGATAAAAGCATATTGATCACCTTCATCATGAAAGTTCTAAGTATGGATGAAAATTGGACATGCATCAAGTCCACAAAGTTAAATTGATTAACTTCCCTCACTCATTACACCTTTCACTTAACTAATTTCCAATAAAAAGTCTTAAGTACCCAAAAGCTTAAGTCAAAGGGGCTTAGAGCATTTCTCTGACTTCTGGAGGGACTGGACCCTCGGCCCAATGACTTACAGGTCCTAAGTACTAAAAATCCCCTCATAAACATTCACCCCCTTCAATTCACTCATATCCCCAAACAAATCCCTTTTCCTAAGAAAAACACCATTTTCCGAAGGAAAAAGTCATTTTCCCCTAATAAACCCCTTTTTCTAAAGGATAAAATCTTGTTATCCTAGGAAAAGTGATTACCCCCATGAAAGAAACCCCTTTTCTTAGAAAACCCAAAAAATACTTTTTAGCCTAAGTTATAATGTGTTTACGATAAACAAATTAATTGTATTCATTACACTTAGCGCTAAATCCATTCTCTGCCATTTTCATATTAATTTCTAGCACTTATGTACATAATAATTCCCAAAGAAAAGAAATAACCCTTCCCCATATAAGTTATAATAAACCCTTTTTATTAATACCCCGTCCCCTAAAGTTTGAAACATAAACTTTATTAATACCATAACCCGACTAATGAGTTAATTAATCCGTGAATGATTAATTAATAATCAAAACCCTACACCAATGAAATCACTTCCAACATCCTAACTCCACCTTAATCCATTGTTTAAATAAAACCTGCCACGCTTAAATATTAACCGTGCCCATCCATTACCCTTTGTACAAACTCCCCACCTCGATCATCGTGCAATCCGATGATTGTCAAACATATCAGGCAACCTTCTGATGAGCCCGAGAAATGGGTAACTTTATGGGCTCATTTTGCCTATTATTTTCATTTAATCCACCATTATCCATAGTTTTATTCATGCTTTTGAATATATTTATGTTAATTGAGTGAATGGGAATAATCACTTGACCACAAAGTCTAATATGTGCTTGTTGCAGATTTTTGGACATTTTTGGACCGAGATCAGGTATTTATGAGCAAATCGGCAGCCAAATACGAAGAAACAAGGCTAAGGATTTATAGGAGGGGTGTCTTCTGCACTAAATGACCCCTTCCTCGAGTTTTCCACCATCAACTCGGAGTTCAACAACCCACCAAAGATGATTTCAAGGGGCAACTGAGCAGGTCTAGTGAAATGACTGATTAACTGCAGTTTTAGGCAGCCAAGCTCCTAAAGTTAAGGAGGACTGTTGGGAGTCCTCATTTGTATAAGTAGAAAGGCTTAAAGGCTTATTAGTTTAGTCAATTAATAGTTTATTTTCGCACTTTAGTGCAGCCCTGTATTAGCACATTTTCGAGTTCTTCTTGCAGACAGTTTTTGTGATGTAACTATTATTTTTTGATTAATGAAGATGAATCCCGCTTTGCACCAGCTCTGAGCTTTCTTAGGAGGCTGTAGCTCTTGGGGTTGGGCCCAACCCAAGTGCCCAGTACCTCTTTGTGTACTTTTATGTGTTTTTCTTACATTCATATAATAATTTTTGTTATTTAGGTTAAAATTTTGCTTTGTTACTTAGGTTGTTTATGATGATTAAGATAGTTGTTCATGCTTCAGGTTGATTTGACAGTTTGGTAACAGAAAACATCCACAAAAAAGCTATCAAGCAGTCCTTGATCTCATTTCTCCCTCCTTGGGACCATGAACTGAGACCAAGGCACACTTGCTGCCACAAAAACACTATTTTTGCCTTCCAATGCAATTGCTAGTGTTAGATTTTAAGTTAGAAAAGTAGATATCAGTTGTGTTTTCATGTTTGATCTGTTCTTGCTCAGTTTCCATAGATTTCTTGCATGATTTCCTATCTATAAACTTCTGATCATCATGTTTTTGGTTTTTAGGTCAGATTAGGTCAAAATAGATAAATCTCTGTTTTTAGTCTTTGCTTGGATCAATTTTGAATAGAAGTGTGTAGAGCACCTGTAAGACACTCCAGCCTATCCTTCCTCCATCATGCAACCTGTTCCAGTCTCTTTCTCAAGGTTTTCTTCACTCATTTTCCACACTTTCCCAAACAGCCCTAATTTCTATGTCTTTGTGCAAAATCGCTTCCTTCACCTTTGAACAACTCCAACCATCTTCCTCACTCCCGAGCTTCATATACCAGATCCTAGACCCCTTAATATCCTTATCCATCCTTCATTCCTAATTTCCCAACGTTTTTCCACCATCAACCCTCTA
>APFE031744614.1:0-11240 GCA_000404065.3 Pinus taeda | reverse complement strand
TAAAAAATTGTTATACCCAATACTACTTTCACTTATTTAGCCCTACTTGTCATAGGATTCCCTAACCTATACTAATAGGTTATTGGAATAGAAGAATTCTTTTATATATATTTTAGATTTGTAATGATTGTGAGTGAGAGTGAGATTATCATTGTGCTACAAATTTAGATATTTTTTTATGTGGTTGTAAAAGTTTATGGACTTGGTACACATTGTTCTACATTATTTTAGGTTTATGTTTTGGATAATGTGTTAGTAATATTTTAATAGCTATCCACTTCCATATTTTTAAGTAGTGGTATCAACCTATTGGAATGAGAATCCATGTGGAACTTAAAAATATCAAAAAGTGTTCTACCAAGAATTTTTAAATAGTTGTTTCTTTAACTCTAAAATATTACATACAACACCAAGATCAAATCCCAATTTTTTTTATTGATGTTGCAAGGCTTTATGACTTTCTTAATACCTTTTTGGATTGTTTTTCTTGTCATATTTTTTAATACTTTGAGTATTGTTTGGCCATATTTTTTTTTCAATAATTTTGAGTTTTTTTTCTTAATTTTGAAAAATATTCAAACTTGAATAGTTTGATTATTTTTAAAATATGAAATAAATAAATAGCCATGGTTAGGGTATATTGATTTACGATTACCAATACACAAAAATAGAACCTAATCTCTAACTACTTGGCAACTACTTGCAATAGTCACAAGTATTTATTTCAAACACTCATTGTAAGCTTATCTATATCTAAGAATGAACAAAGATATGATTTTATGAGAGTCTTTTATGGTGTCATGTTCACTATAGGTTTGGAGGAGTATTAAGCCATTTGTGAGTACTTATTCATGTGATAGAGTCCACCTAAATGGCATCTTTGAGAAAAGGATGAGGGCTTGATGTTAGTCTCACAATTTTGTTGAACAATTACACCATATATAGAAATTGAATTGAAACAAATATTAGTATTGATGTAGACTCTAAATCTCAATGTGTTTTTGTTTTAAACTACTAAACATTTTTCATGAATTCCTATTTTTTTAGGATTTATATGTAAAAGATTATAGAATTGTAGTTTATCTTATATTTAAATATATGAAATAAATAAATAGCCATGGTTAGGGTAGATTGATTTCTTATATCTAGGGATGGTATTTTAGTTGGATGGGTATTTAATGTCAATTGATACCTAAGCTATCAACATTTCGTCATTGAATGTTTACAAGTAACATGAATTTGTTTGTCTTTTAATATGGCGCAGCTCAAACGACCATTAGTGATAGTGCATGTGAAAGTGAAAAACATCTTCTCGGAAGTTTGTGCACTTTAACCTACTTATTCCAATTGGCACAATATTTTTTAACTCTTTGATTGAATTGTACTACTTAACCACTAAAAAGTCTCAATATATAAAAATCATCCTCATTTTCTTTATATTTCAATATCCATATATAATTAACTCAACAAAATATTGTTCTTAACACTCATTCATATCCTTAATTTTTAAAATACTGCATAACTACCATCTAATTCACATAAATATAGACAAATAAAATTTTCATATATATTATTAATTAATTATTCACATGTCATTAAAAAAACCATATCTCATCTGCTCCTTAAACATTATAATCATCCAAAACATTCAGTTTCTCAACTTCAAATATATTGTATTTTCCCACATCTCACAATTCAGAAAAAGAAATACAAAGAAGAGTATAAAGTATAGGAACCAAGAGAAAATTAATTTTGGCTATGGTAATGAGAGCATCGTATTTGTTTCTAAGTCAAATTTGACAATGACTTTCACAACATTATGGTATCTAAAATGAAAAGAGAAATTTAACCATCTCTGAGTGGAAGACTATTCATACACCCACTTTTATAATTTGAGTTGTTTGGGTGCATAATGGTGACAAAAATAAAGTAACAAATTTAACCATGTCTATAAACAATGTAAACATGATGGGACCCAGCGTTCAATGGTAGTACCCTGCCTCGGTATACTACTCAACCCTAATGTTTAACGCGCCTTGTTGACCTTTCTTCGGTTACTGTTCTATTGCTCTGAGGGTTTGTGAGCTCTGAGTTGGGAAAACGATGGGTGCGTTGTGCTATGGTTCCTTCGGCTCTGTAATGAAATTCGTGGGCATTGTACTGTGCTTCAACTGGTTCTGGGTACTCGTTGAGACCTTCGCTGCGTGTTTGGTTATCCTGTTCGCCTATTTGAAAACAATGTTGTCTGGCTATGGAGGTTACTTGCCTGGTTTTGTGCTCAATCCTCAGTAAGTCACACTGTTACTATGTTGGTTATGTCTTTGGTAGAATAACTGGTTGTTTGGCTTGCTTATGGTTATCACTGTAACTTCGGTTGGTCGTATTTCGACTGTGGCTAGAATTCAATCTTCCTGTTCTCTGTCATGTGGCTTTCATCGAGCGGTCTCTGTGTATGCTACTTGTTTTCTGAGTTTTCATTCCAAGTTCGATTGCTGGTAATTATCTGGGTTCGTTCGCCTTCTTATGATGCGGCTTTGACTCTGGCTGCAAGCACAGGGTTCTTCGGGAAACACCTTCAGTTTTAACACAGGTAAACTATTTCTCCTTGCTTCAATTTCATCTTCTCCTCGTTCTGGGTCTAAGCCACTTGCCCCTTTTCTCTCGAGTCGCTCAGTGGCGTTCTCTGCTCCAGATATAGCTTCTCTTCGCATCCTTCGGGTAAGGGTTTCGTTTATCAAATTAATGTTGCTTCTACAGGGTTTCGTTCCTCTGTATTTTCTCTCTAACACGCCCTAATCTTCCTTCTGGTTCCTTGCAAGTCCTCATGGGTGACCTGGGCGGCGTATTCCCCTGTACTCAGTGGTATTCGGTTGCATATATTTTGGGTAGGCCTGTAACTTGTTCTATTTGTGAATGCAGGTTTCTTCTTGGAGGATGTCCCGTCCACTAGTCTAGTGTCTGGTCACTGTATTGTTATTTGTTTTCCATTATCGTTCTAGTTCGGTTTTGTGTGTAAAGATATGGCTCCAGCGTGACCCTGTTGTTGGTCGGTCACGAACCCTAACTCAGGGTTTTGTATTTGACCTGGGTTGTTGTAATTTCGATGGTATTTGCATCCACCATGACTAGACTGGTCTCTGTCTATGTAATGGAACTCGGCCCTACCGGCTCTTGCTGTAGATTGCTATTCTGGACAATTTAAATGAAATATGTTTTGATGAAAAAAATTTATGGTATTTGTTACCTGTGGCACCTTCGCTTGTCTTTCGGTTACGTTGTTGTGGGTTGAACGTATTCGCTTGTTCTTAGTTTATGTTGCTGTGCGCTTGAACGTATTCGCTTGTCCTTAGTTTATGTTGTTGTGCGCTTGAACGTAAGCGCGACTCATTGTCTTATGACTCGGAATTTGTTTAAGATTGTATCTGCTTGACTTAAATTTAACTGTGAATTATACTTGTACGGTAGCCATGACAGTATACTAATTTATAATGATACAGTGGTCTCTTAAGTGATGAAAATATGAATGAAAATCAACAAATAATTATGTAGGGAATTTAGATGGACAATACATCTCTAGTTTTGAATTCTTGATAGTTTCTATTAATAAATTCACTCAACTTCTTCCTTTCTGAACTGAACCCTTCTCTATTACATGTCTTTTGTCTTTATAGCCCTCTGTTTGCAGTTGATGCTTGCAGTTGGTTTAACTATTACAAAAATAGTTACATAACTTCTATTTCTTTCCATCACTACAGTCATCTGGCATTCCAAGACTTGTAGGAACAGTTGATGGTTATTTTTCTAATTTCTTAAACTATCTTTTAATTAAAAACCGAACTACAGTAATCCTAAACTGAAAAATAAAAAGACACCTAGCTTTTGCTCATTTGTAAAATAAAATAAAAGAAAAATTATTCTCAATAGAATTTGACAATTCAATAGACTCTCGCTTGTGAACCTGGTTGGAGTCCTTTCTGCCTCGTCACAGTGAGTTGGATGCTACTGCCTCAGGCTCCCGGGGTGAGAAAAGATCATGACTCCGGCTCATGAGCTCTTCTACCGATGTCCCTGTTCGTTCAATCTGCCTGGCGTCAAGCCATGAGCTGTCCTCAATCGGACGGTTCTTACACTTGACCAGGTACTGAAAATAATTTTTCCGCCGAGCACGCCTAACTACCTGAGTTTCAAGGATGCCTTTGATCTCAAGAGGTTGGACATAAGGCATTTGTCTTTTCCAACTTCCTTTGTCTTCCAGGGTGTTCCGCGTGGATTGTCCGGGTTCATCCTTCTTTTCTTCCAATAGATCGCCTGTATACGGAAACAGATCTGCCACATTGAAAATAGGTGATATGCCTACTCCAGGTGGTAGTTGTATTTCGTAGGCATTCACTGAAAACTTTCGCAAGATCTTACAAGGCCCTATCTTCTTGTACTTCAGTTTGTTGTACGTACCTTTAGGGAACCGCTCCTTACGCAAGTGTACCAGAATTTCATCCCCTACCTCAAAATGAACTTCTCTTCTCCTCAAATGTGCATGTTCCTTATACTTCGAGCTGTTGTCCTATAATTTTGCCTTCACATGTTCGTGTAAGTCCCTCATTGCATTTGCAAAATCTTCTCCATCCGCACTCCGTCGTTCCTGTAGACCAAGATCTTGAAGCTCATGCACTCCACGACGGTGCATGCCATAAAGAATCTGGAAGGGACTGAGACCCATGCTACGATTCGTCAAATCGGTGTAAGCAAACTCTGCTTGCGCTAGCACTCGGTCCCACATCCTAGAATTCTCCCCGACTAAGCTGCGTAACAGATTTCCTAGACTTTTGTTCACAACTTCTATTTGCCCTTCGGTTTGCGGGTGATAAGCAGAATTGTAGCTTAATTGGGTGTTCATCCTTTTCCATAAGGCATGCCAAAAATGTCCCGTGAACTTCACGTCTCTGTCTGATAGGATGGTTATTGGTAACCCGTGTAATCTGACAATCTCATTAAAAAACAAGTGGGCCACGTAAGTGGCGTCACTAGTTTTCCGACAAGGTACAAAATGTGCCATTTTTGAGAAACGATCCACCAATACCATCACTGAATCATATCCTTTCTGTGTTTTTGGCAGTCCCAACACAAAATCTAAACTCATTGAATCCAAAGGTCTGCCTGCAATAGGCAATGGCATATATAATCCTGTGTTCTGGCTATCTCCCTTCGCTAGTTGACACACCTTACACTTAGCCACAAAACGTTGTACGTCTCGTCGCATTCTTGGCAAAAAATAAAAGTGACTAAGTTGTTCCAAGGTCTTGTCAATACCAAAGTGTCCAACCAATCCCCCACTATGTTTTTCACGAATGATATTCTCCCTCATAGAACAGCTGGGGATACACAATTGTCCTCCCTTAAAAAGCAATTTTTCTTGTATGTTATAGTCCAGCCAGGGACTATTTCCCCTTATCAAAGGGTTTTGGCACGCCTCATAGGCCTCTCTGAAATCTGTGTCTGTCTTATAAAGATCCCGTAAATGTTCAAAGCCCAAAACCTGCACAGTGCTTTCCTACAATAGTAAAACTTTTCTGCTCAATGCGTCGGCTACCTTATTCGCTTACCCGCTGATATGTTTCAGTACAAAATTAAAACTCTGTAAGTACTCCACCCATTTCGCATGTTTACGATTAAGTTTGTGTTGCTACATTACATATTGTAATGCAAAATTATCTGAAAACAGCACGAACTCGTTCCCCAACAAATAATGCCTCCAGTGCCTTAGCACCTGTACCACTACGTAGAATTCCTTGTCATACGAGGAGTACTTCTGCCTACTCTCATTCAGTTTTTCAATGAAAAATTCCACTGGTCTGTCCTCGTGACTGAGTACAGCCCCGATTGTTGTTCCACTAGCATCACAACGTACCTGAAATAATTTTTGAAAATCTGGTAGCCTGAGAATCAGTCTTTCTGTTATTTTCTTTTTCAATAGCTGAAAGCTCTTTTCTGCTGCTTCTGTCCATCGAAAAGGTTGGCTGGCCTTTTTGATGGTCTCCAACATAGGAGCACAAATTCCGCTGAAATTTTTAATAAACTTCCTGTAAAAACTTGCTAATCCGTGGAAACTACGTACCTCAAACAATTTTTCGGTGACAGCAAATTTATGATTGCTGTCACCTTCTCCAGATCCATCTTCAATTCCTTCTCCACTATCACAAATCCCATATAAATTAACTCTCTCTGCAAAAACGTACATTTCTTCAAATTTATCAATAACTTATTCTGCTGTAGCTTCTCCAACACTTTACGCACATGACGAAAGTGTTCTTCTCGTGTCTTACTAAAAATAAGAATGTCATCCAAATAATCAATTATGAACTTCCCAATATATTCCTTTAGCATCTCATTCATGAGTCTCATGAAGGTGCTGGGTGCATTGCTCAACTCGAACGGCATGACCAGCCATTCATATAAGCCTTCATTGGTTTTAAAAGTTATCTTCCACTCATCTCTCTCACGTATCTGAATCTCGTGATATCTGCTTTTTAAATCTATCTTAGAAAAGTAAGCTACCCCACTCAGACAGTCCATCATATCATCCATACGCGGTAACGGAAATCTGTACCATATGGTGATTTTATCGATGGCCCTGGAATCAGTGCACATCCGCAATTATCCTACCTTTTTGGGGGCGATAACTGTTGGTACAGCACATGGGCTCAAACTCTCCCTGATCAATCCTTTGTCTAATAGTTCCTACACCTGTTTTCTAATTTCTTCATTATCCTTGGGGCTCATTTGATAAGCTACCTTATTTGGTAAGCTCGCTCCTGGTATGAAGTCAATATGGTGACTAATACTCCGCTTGGGAGGTAACTTATCCGGCAAGTCGTCCACTACTATATCCATAAACTCTTCCAACATTTGCTGTATTTCTATAGGCAAACTTGTGATTTCTGTGTGCAACATAACTGTCCTTGTCTTTCTGACTACGCCATAATTCATCTCGCTATTTTCAACTTGCTTTAAAAATTGTTTTCCGCTCATTAGCAATGCCTTACTTTCATTTACTTCAGCTGCCTCCTTCTCTTCCCTGATAGGCACAAGGGTATGCCTAATCCCATCTTTTTCGAACTTATAACAGTTCAACACCCCATCATGGGTCACTTTTCTGTCATATTGCCAAGGTCTGCCCAACAAGATGTGGCATACGTCCATTGGCATAATGTCCCAAATGATTTTATCCTTATAACGTCCTATCTGAAATTCAACTTCACTCTGCTCATCTACCAGTAACTGGTGCCCCTTCTGTAGCCATGAAACTCGATATGGATTGGGGTGTTTCAGACGCTTCAGTCCTAACTTCTCCACCATCTCGGTTGACACCAAATTGTCAGTACTTCTGCTGTCAATTATCATTTTACAACATTTACCTTGCGATTTACAAACTGTCCTGAACAGAGCTTTCCGCTGCGTCTGCTCAATACTCTCATCAACTGGCTTCAACAACACCTTATGCAGCACTACAGCTTCTCCTGTTTCTGGGGCATTTTCTGCCTCTTTAGGAGGTGCTGATGCTTCCTCCGGTTACGCCACATATGCGCCTCGCTGTCGAGTTGAATCTGTCTCTGGGCACTCAAAAGAGCGGTGCCCCCACTTGTGGCATCTGTAGCACTGGTAACCAGTTCCCCTTCCACGGCCATTTCCTCTACCGTGCTGAAACGATCTGCCACCTCTCGTCACATCTCCTTTTTCTGTTGTTCCCAAATTCCTTGTACTGCTAGCTTCCTCGCTTTTGCTGGCAGTTTGGCCCCTGCCATAGGACTGGCCTCTTCCTCTGGTAGACCCTTGTCCTCTCTGGGAATTCTGTCTTCGGTTAAGTTTCTCCTCTGCTTTGATCGCGATCTAGTATGCCTCCTCTGTATTGTTTGGAGAGAAAATGCTTATTTCATCCAAAATATCCATCCTCAGCCCATTTACATATCTGGTTGTCGTTTCTGCTGTATCCTCTGTGTATCCTGCTCGCAAATTTACTTGATAAAAGTCCTCTGTATACTCTTTCACAATCAGTCCCCTCTGTCTCAAATTCTGAACCTGCCTATGTAACGCGATTTGGTAATCTCTTGGCAGAAATCTGCCCTTCAATTTAGCTACCATCCTCGTCCAAGTCTTTATCGGAGGTTTGTTCAACCTCTTTCTCTCGTTCTGGACACTGTCGCACCACAGGGTTGCGTGTCCTTTCAGCTTTGTTGCTACAAACTTGACCCTACGGTCTTCATTAACTTCCTCGCATTCAAAATACTTGTCCATCTCGCTAATACAATCTAATACAACGTCGATCGATAAGCTGCCATCGTAGGTTGGTAATTCTGGTTTTGGTATGCTATTTGACAATAATACAGACTTCAATAACTTCACTTCTGGTGAGTCACCTTCAGGCCCATCTGCCGCTACTTCCACTTCTTCTTCGCTCACATCACCTAACTCTGGATCTCTTCTCCTACCTACCTCTACTGCTTCCAATCGAGCAGTAAGAACTCTGAGTTCTTCTCTTAACGCTTCATCTACCATTCTACGAGCACCTCGGCCTCGTCCTCGTCTACCTATATCCATTTCTCCCAAATCTCTTCAACTCAAACAGCTCTGATACCACTCTGATGGGACCCAGCCCACTTTGCAATGCTTTTGCGCTTTATGCTATGTGTTGGATTCTTTACGTGGCAGTTGGATGGTGTTCTCCCGCAGTTTGGTAGGTTGGTGGTAGCTGGATATTAAATGTAGACTTCAATGGTAGTACCCTGCCTCGGTATACTACTCAACCCTAATGTTTAACGCGCCTTCTCGACCTTTCTTCGGTTATTATTCTGTTGCTCCGAGGGTTTGTGAGCTCTGTGTTGGGAAAACGATGGGTGCGTTGTGCTATTGTTCCTTCGGCTCTGTAATGAAATTCATGGGCATTGTAGTGTGCTTGAACTGGTTCTCGGTACTGGTTGAGACCTTCGCTGCGTGTTTGGTTATCCTGTTCGCCTGTTCGAAAAAAATGATGTCTCGCTATGGAGGTTACTTGCCTCGTTTTGTGCTCAATCCTCGGTAAGTCACACTGTTACTCTGTTGGTTATGTCTTCGGTAGAATAACTGGTTGTTTGGCTTGCTTGTGGTTATCACTGTGACTTCGGTTGGTCGTATTTCGACTGTGGCTTGAATTCAATCTTCCTGTTCTCTGTCATGTGGCTTTCATCGTGCGGTCTCTGTGTATGCTACTGGTTTTCTGAGTTTTCATTCCAAGTTCGATTGCTGGTAATTACCTGTGTTCATTCACCTTCTTATGATGCGGCTTTGACTCTGGGTGCAAGCACAGGGTTCTTCGGGAAACACCTTCAGTTTTAACACACGTAAAGTATTTCTCCTTGCTTCAATTTCATCTGCTCCTCGTTCTGGGTCTAACCCACTTGCACCTTTTCTCTCCAGTCACTCAGTGGCATTCTCTGCTCCAGATACATCTTCTCTTCGCGTCCTTCGGGTAAGGGTTTCGTTTATCAAATTAATGTTGCTTCCACAGGGTTTCGTTCCTCTGTATTTTCTCTGTAACACGCCCTAATCTTCCTTCTCGTTCCTTGCAGGTCCTCACGGGTGACCTGGGCGGCGTATTCCCCTGTACTCGGTGGTATTCGGTTGCATATATTCTGCGTAGGCCTGTAATTTGTTCTGTTTGTGAATGCTTGTTTCTGCTTGGAGGATGTCCCGTCCGCTAGTCTAGTGTCTGGTCACTGTATTGTTATTTGTTTGCCATTGTCATTCTAGTTCGGTTTTGTGTGTAAAGATATGGCTCCAGTGTGACCCTATTGCTGGTCGGTCACAAAACCTAACTCAGGGTTTTGTATTTGACCTCGTTGTTGTAATTTCGATGGTATTTGCATCCACCGTGACTAGACTAGTCTCTGTCTATGTAATGGAACTCGGCCCTACCGGCTCTTGTTGTAGATTGCTCTTCTGCACAATTTAAATGAAATTTGTTTTGATGAAAAAAATGTATGGTATTTGTTACCTGTGGCACCTTCGCTTGTCTTTCGGTTACGTTGTTGTGCATTGAACGTATTCGCTTGTCCTTAGTTTATGTTGCTGTGCGCTTGAAAGTATTCGCTTGTACTTAGTTTATGTTGTTGTGCGCTTGAACATAAGCGCGACTCGTTGTCTTATGACTCAGAATTTGTTTAAGATTCTATCTGCTTGACTTAAATTTAACTGTGAATTATACTTGTACAGTAGCCATGACATTATACTAATTTATAATGATACAGTGGTCTCTTAAGTGATGAAAATATGAATGAAAATAAACAAATAATTATGTAGGCAATTTCGATGGATAGTACTTCTCTCGTTTTTAATGCTTGATAGTTTATATTAATAAATTCACTCAACTTCTTCCTTTCTGAACTGAACCCTTCTCTGTTACATGTCTTTTGGCTTTATAGCCCTCTGTTTGCAGTTGATGCTTGGTGTTGGTTTAACTGTTACAAAAATAGTTACATAACTTCTATTTCTTTCCATCACTACAGTCATGTGGCATTCCAAGACTTGTAGGAATAGTTGATGGTTATTTTTCTAATTTCTTAAACTACCTTATAATTAACAACCGAACTACAGTAATCCTAAACTAAAAAATAAAAACACACCTAGCTTTTGCTCATTTGTAAAATAAAATAAAACAAAAATTATTCTCAATAGAATTTGACAATTCAATAGACTCTCGCTTGTGAACCTAGTTGGAGTCCTTTCTGCCTCGTCACAGTGAACTGGATGCTCCTGCATCAAAACATGTTGAGAATAAATGTTTGTTCAATCGGCTTATAAGCTTTGCCAAAGCCATTATTTAGGAAGGAATTCTATTTGGTATGATATTTTGTCCACTCCATAGCTTCCTAAGTTAAAAATATGATATTCAAAATAAGTGTCTCTATTTCACTTATAGGTTATTGATGAGATTTATAAGGGTAGGAATTGCCAACTCCACTTATGGTTGACACAATGTCATCTACATGTTATTCTATTTTTCCATTGGTTCATTACTTTCATCTTTTTTGTTCCTCTAAAAGGTATATCTTTCAAAAATATTCCTTCATATGGAGAGTTGTTGCAACCTAGAGAAAATTAATTTTGGTTATGGTAATGAGACCATCATATTTGTTTCTAAGTCATGTTTAGCCATGACTTTCACAACATTATGGTATCTAAAATGATGAGAGAAATTTAATCACCTCTTA
>APFE031744612.1:0-17510 GCA_000404065.3 Pinus taeda | reverse complement strand
AATTATTATAATAAATATTATAATTAAATACTAATAACTATTATCCACACTAAATAATAATGATAATTATTATTAAGAGTAATAATAATAATACAATTTTTTTTGTTAATTTGTAAAATAAGATAAGAAGGATAGGAGAGGAAGAGAACTACCTAATGTGTTATACTTGGGATGTATTGGTGGTCTTAATTTCTCTAATTAAGGGAAGCCAGCTTCCATTGATCTCGATAGCACTGCCCCTATTGAGATTCTGAGGGTGTTTTATAATCTCAAGAGCCTCCTTAATCTTTCACCTATGATGTTGTTCTTCCCTTGTGACAATTGAGGTGTTTTCCAAACAAACATGGTGTTTAGTTTTTGAAGAATGCTCTACTAGGGCTGAAGTACGAGACCTTCCATTCTTAATATTAGCTCCATGTTCTTTCAGTATTGTCTACAAGGAACAACCTGTTTCACCAATGTAGCATTTTCCACATGAACAATTTATTTTATAAACTCCCTTGAGTTGATGACTATCAATATTGTCTTTGACAGACCTCATACCTTGTTTAATTGCTCCAGGTGCTGAGAATTGTGTGACCATGTCTTTCCTTCTTAAGATTTTAGCAATCTTATCTGTCACCCCTTGAATATAAGGTAGAAATACCCTACCACACTAAGCTTGGTCTTGCTCCTTAGGCTCCTTAGATAACACCTTTCTTGCAACCCTCTCTATAGCTCTTTTAATTTCTTTTTCTTTTTCTCATAACTATTTAACCTCTCATTTAGATCTTCTACTATCATCATTCGAAATTGTCCTGATGATGGATCCCTGTTGGGATTTGAAATGTTGACAAAATATGGTTATTACTGTGGGTTCTCCAAAAAATAATTCAAAAGAAACGAACCACAGATGTCTAAAATCCATCCTTTCTTTTACTCCCATGATATCTATCCGAACTAAGAACTACGATTTTGTTTCATAGAATTTTTAGAAGAGAAAGTAGACAGAGAATAAAGGGTATTGTCATAAGAAGAGATGGGAGGAGCAGCAGTTAGCCACAAGCCCAATTCCACAAAAGCATTGGTGAATCTCCCAAAGGCATGCCAAATTTTTAATGAGGCAGGATGGTTTGAATTCTTCAAACGACTCAAAGGGTCATAAAAAACTGTTTCACTAGAGTTTGTCAAGAATTTGAACGTCAACGAGATAGAGGTGAGGGGGTTGAAGTTATAATTAATTGAAGAAGTAATTACCATAGTATCAGCATTTCAATCTGAAGGAAAACTATGGTTTAGCTAGAAAATCAACAATTCTTTGCTCAAGGAAGAATTTCTGCAAGGGGAGGAAACAATGGAGAAGAAGGGCAGGGTAATTGACCAATTTTCGCCTCCTCAGCCATGGGGATATGTTGCCTTATATATTATAAAATACATTACTTGTGAAGGATGGGTAACAATAGTGTTTAATTATCATTTCCTGTTGTTAAACCATCTCCGACACAGGTAACTGGTTAATCTTCCATATTTCCTGTTGGAGAACTTGAAGCATATGTATGTTGCTATTAAGGTTTCTTCACATGTGCAATCTCATGTCGTTAATCGTTCCCTTATAAAATTAATCATAATGTATGCTCTGGAATGCCAAGTCCAGAGTTGGGAAGATTTTATGATAAAAAAGACATGGAAAATATGTTGAAAGTAAGTTGAAACCCTCGCTGACGCTCCAAAGGAAGCTAGGGTGAGTAAAGAGAAAGGGAAATCCTCCAAATGTAAGATCAAGAAAAGATCACTGAAAAGCCAATAGGTGGCAGGACACCAAAAAGAAGGGTCAGAATCAACACCCAGCAAGAGCCGCCAACACAATCTAGAAAGAGGTCAAGCAAGCATAAGGATGCAGGGGAGAAGAAAGAAGAAGAATAGACCCATCCTGAAGAGGTTCCTTTACCAGGTAAGGATGAGACCCAATCCCTACTGCCTAAAATTGAAAAATTATAAAAAGAAAATAAAGAATTAATGCATGAATTAGAGGATTGTAAAGTAGAAACAAGGGTCTTGAGTCTGGATACTTTGGCAGAGATTGTTGATAAGATGAGAATAGAAACTACACCAGGTTATGTATGTACATCATGTGCTAAGAATTTAGCAAGAGTTGGGTATAAAGTTTGTGTTGCAAGTACCATCTCGATAGAGACCCAAAATGAACCCTCGGAAGCCATTACATAAGAACCCGTTGATGACACTGCTATTACACAAGAACCAGTAGCTGAAATGGAGCATCCCATGGTGATCGATATAGAAGCCGAGACACAAGAACCTAGCAACAATACTGTCGTTACACAAGAACCAATAGCTGAGGCAGAGGTCCCTCAAGAAGAAGAGGTAAGAGCTAATCCACAAGAACCTGTTGATGAATATTATGTTACAGAAAAATAAGTAGATGAAGTAGAACAAATAGAATCTAGAGACATTGTTACACCCCCTATTGATGTTGCATGCGAGAGAACATGAGATCCTGAAGCAGGATGGTGTTCATAAAAACTTTTGTTCATATCAGAATTACAAAAATGGAAGTAGTTAGAACTCTCTTTGCAAGAGGGAGTGATCTTTCTAGAGGATCATTAGAATCTTTTAAATACTCTCAAAGAACAATGGGCTAAGAGGAAGTTGATGGAAGAGTGGACAAGATGGGAAAGGAAGAAAACTGAGGAGGAATAGGAGGAATGAGTGCAGTAGTTACAATAGAAAGTTTAGGACTTAAAAGATGATAAAAATAAGATGTACAAACTCACCCTGAACCTGTTGTGGTTTAGAAGGCCTTCTGCATCCTATACAAACTTTCTTTGGGAAAGATTTTATTTGTTTTAGTTAGAAGATGTCTATGAGAATATACCTTATCTAGGTAATCCTATGCATACTTTATTTTAGATGTTTTTTGTGCATGTGATTTTGATGAGAAAATCTTACTTTGTGAACTTTTTCTACATAATATGATTTGTGTATACGCTAGCCTGCATATGATTGTATGCATTTTCTCCAACATGGGGGACTTGCAGTTGCGCGCCTTGATCTCTTTCATGAGAAATCAAGTAGAATGGCATATGGCCATGAAGTCATCTAACACCAATGAAGAGAAGGAAACCTCATGGATAATAGCAAAACCAAGCATGGCTATTAAACTGAGCCATGAAATTAGGAAGTTTCTGAGTACCCCTGATATGAGGGAACAATCAGTCATCTATAGGAGGAGGATTGTCAGATTTTTCCTCAACCTCTTTGAACAACTCAAGAGTCGAGCATTAAATGGATGTGTTAAATGTACAAACATTAGTAGTGCAAGTTTGTAGCAGTGTGACCCTTTTGGGTTTCCTAATTTTTTGGTTGTTGTTACATGGGTTCTAGGATATCTCTTGATTGTGAAATCAATGGGAGCCTTCTATATAGGTGTTAGATTTAAGTATCCCTTAATTTGGTTTTTTCTTGAAGAATACTAGCCCCATTACCGATTGTGTGATTATGAAGATGAATCATGGCTACATCAACTAATAACTACTTAGGGATACAAACCAATTGACAAAGTTATTGTTGGTGCTTATAACTTGACATATTTATAGTAGTGATACAAACAAAGTACTTGAGGATTCTGCATGAGGACAGAAAATTACTTCAGTTGGGGGAGAGATGTTTGGTGTAGCTTTCAAGCATAAATTAGACACAAATTTCCCTATCTTTTATCATTCTCTCTCTCTAAACCTATGAGATTTATGTCCAAATTACCATTTTCCCAAGTTATAAAAGCAATCCTTTCTCAACATATTATTTTCCCATCTTTCGTTAAATATCGAATGAAGTTATGTCTTTTTGAGATGCCTAACCAAGGTAATTGTGGAAGAAGTTTTCTAGTTAATTTTATTTTAGGTGTTGCCTACAACTAAGGACTAAGGATGAGTAACTTCTATAGCTACTTGTTGTTAAACTTCTAGGATTTGTTGTTATAGATTGAACTTTTGTTGTTACACCTCGAGTTGTTATTACACCACAACTTCCAAACATCGTGGTTGTTGTCTTTAAAGACAATTGTTATGAATCATGAATTACCTACATATGGTTAAATCATCTTAGCACTATGATTGTGTAGATGGTGTAACTTGAATTGGTCTTTTATTGGGAAATAATTTGTAATGCTTTCTATTTTTCTCTTAATATTGATCAACATGAGAATCATGAGATTCTCATGACTGATCTATTCCCTAATTTTTTGGGCTTGTAAACTTTATAAAAGGGTTCAGTTACATGGAAAGGGAATGACAACACAAGAGCATTATCAATATTTTGATCTTGTAATTTCCAGTCATTTTGAATACAAAACCCTTATGGTGATGTCCATATAGATTTTGTGTTAAGTTTTTAATTGGTTTTATTTCATCCCTACGGCCTGCTATGGAGGAAGGGCCCTCCTCTTTAGCATGGATTGCAGTAGTAGTAGATTAGTTTTTTGGTTCATATTTATTTTAGGTGTGGATTCATTAACGTTGTATGAATTGTAGTACTGATGCACTTCTGTTTTCAAATTCATTACATGTTGTTACACGGGATTGGTTAGAACTATAATATTTAATCAACTGATACAATTTCATTAATGATGTGTTGCGCACCTATTCTTTAAGAAAAATATGAAGTGTGACGAGTGAATTTTATTCTTGTAGAATGTCTTTTTAATTTCTGCATGAGTGCTTTAAGTTCTGCAATTGTGTTCAATGACATTTTCTTTCATTTATTTCCCCGATTGTTATGTATTGGTAAAGATAGTGCATACACCTTTGAAATAAATAGACTTATCCTGGTTGACCATTAAATGCTTGTGATTCAATCAAATCAAAAAGTGATTAAACTAGTAGAACACTCATATATGTGTCATACAAAGAATACACTTTCAACACATTTTGTAGAAAGGATCCATCCATCCCGTATGAAACAATCCATCGTCGATCCATTGCCCTGCTAAGAAGTGTGGAGATCCATAAAAATACATTGAACCAAACATGCCACATGTTTGTCAAATGCTCCTTCCCGACCCAATTTTATTTAAAAAGTAACATGAAACATGCTTTTACCTATCTCTCCATGCTCCCTCAGTGCAGAGTTGTCGATATAAGACAAAGACGAAGCATATTATGGGAATCTTCATTGAAGATTTAATCTCACTCATCCAAATATTTTTATAAAGAAAGGTCAACATTGAATCCTCCACTTGATATTGAAATAGGGTATCCTTCAGCTAATTAATATATTTTATTTATTTTCCACAATTTTTTATTTCAATTACTTTTTTATTTTAGACATTGAAATATTTTATTATGATCTATATTTTTTTAATATATGTGTGTGTGTGTTATATTATTAAAATAAATTAGTCAACATAATTCACATTCAAAACAAAAAAATTAATATTTCTATTACTTTTAGGTATTATATAGATTATCTTATTTCACATGGAGATCGAAATGTTTTATTTATGGCTAAAAATGAGTGAAATGTTTTACCACATTTCCTTCATATTTGATTGTAATATCACTGAGCACCATACAATGAGATTATGATTACTCGTGTTTTATAATTCCTTTAATTTAAACTAATCAAATATGAATACTTTTTCTCGTGTTTATCATAACCTACATTGTTTTTATTTAGAGAAAAAAATATTTTTATTTTAAAAGGGACACGTGTCAACTCTAAGTGATTGTCGAAAGAATTACACATTTCCTTTAACTATTGGTGGAATAATTTATTTTATTAACAATCTATTAATAATTATAAGAAAGAATTAATATATAAATTAAAAAGATAACATAACATGAAAAATGCGGTAAAGAAATAGTAATAGTAAACAATAAGATTTCAATGTCACAGATAAAAACTTACTAGAAATAGAATTTGACACTTACACTCAAACTTATATTTTTAATTTAATTGAAAACCTAAAAAGGCTAATTTAATTGAAAAACTAAAAGGCGATAATTATGTTTGAGATAAGTAGTAGACCTCAATCTCTCACCGTTACTAGAAATATTCTATGAATTTTGAACCCCTACCCTACACCAAATGGTTTTTGATAATTAAATCAAGATTCCAAAACTCTTATCTCGAATAATTTGCACACTTTTCCATATATTAATTTTAGTATTTAGGTAAAGATTAGTTTAATTAATAGACAATTTGTATTTGTTTTTCTTGATTGGTTCAATTTTGTTAAAAATTAGTAATATTTTTTAAAACATTAATTTAAGCTATTTATTTTGCAAAGTCTCAATTTGTAGATTATGGTGCTAAATCTATTTTAAAGAAAAAGTCATTTTATCTATAATTAAAGTACATTTAGCTAAACTTATCTCTTCATTTTTGTAATACTCAAAAGTTCAATTTATTTTAGATTTCTTGAAAATAATTTATTTTTTTTTATATGAGAGCTTTTTGAAATTTATTTTATAGTTTTTTATATTTATTTCTTTATTGTGAATCATTCAACTCTAATAAATACATAGCTTTTGTAATTTTCAATTTCCTTTATTTTTTTTTATATATTTTGAAAAATTGTTTTTTTTTATTGCAATAGATTAAATGAAGATATATATATATTATATTTATTAATTTAGTAGTTTTTTTTGTTTTTTTTATTTAATAAATTTTGATGGATTCTAGAAATATAGATTGTTTCTTTCTTAGCTAATTTTAGATAGAATTAGAAATTTCTTTAAATGTCGAGTTTTGACCACGTTTATCTCTCACCTTTGAGATACAATTTGAAAATTTATATTCACCTTTATACTATTGAGTACAAACATTGCTTATTGTTCTAAAAATGACAAGAAAGAGCTTTAGTGTTGGCCCAACTACTAAATTAGCCGTGCTTGAGAAGGGAATGTTAGCCTCTTTCTTATATACAATTGTGAAGTCCTAATATACCACTTTTATGTATTTTAAATTTTGTGATATATTTATTACCCTAAGAATGTTTTTGGATACTATTTTGTCTCATCCTACTTTATCTCTTTGAGAGGTGTCAAGGTGAGATAAATTGAGATGGTTTCATATTTGTATTATATATTTGTATCATTGGAACATGAACACACAATGAGACAATGTGTGAATAGAAATTATGGCATGAGGATATTTTCACCAATCTTTTTGCCTCATGTTCTTATCTTTCTTGATTTTTATATTTTATCAAAGGAATGCCTTGGTAACCCCAACAACTAGATATTATGAAAGAACCTACTCAAAACATTCAATATTATCCATAATAACCCAAAAGTAAATGGAATACATCATTACCTTGGCAACCTTTGACACCTCAAACTCAAAATAAACCTTGGAAACAAGATTGGAAATGAGAATATGGGGAAACTAATCATCAATATTATCGATCATATCCACAATATCACAAATATACTTAATATCGACACTAAAAATCATACTAACCTCCTCCACCATAACCATAGTTGACTTTTAGACAACGTCTCCATTTATGTTCTACACAACCACATCAAAGGCATACCCAATTGCCTACACAACCTCTTCTGAAATATGAATAATAAATTGAATTATCCCGCTTACAATGCTAAGGTACAATTTTTTTAACATAGATCAAGTCTCCTCTTGATCCAAATGACATTCAACTTTGATCAAGAAGAATATTGCAAAATATTCTCATATAATTATGAGAAAAGGAAAAAGGAAATTTCTACGAAAATAGATATTACAATAATAATCCAACCTTCCCATATTTGTCCACTATATCAACCTTCTACATCTTCAAAAAATCCTTCTTTTCGAAAAATATTGAAAATAGGTGAGAATGTAGAAAAGAATTTATTCTCCACATTATGATACGCTAGATGATTTAGGGAATATTTTGAATTAGAATTCACTTATCGCAAGAAATAACAGATATTCCAAAATATGCAAAAACAGTAATGGAATTATCTATAAATAAACTAGGAACAAAAATAAAAGAGCCTCATAAAGTACATGTCATTAGGAAGCTAGCCGATATGATGATGGGAGGAACTTACATGGAAAAATATATAGATCGAGGAAGTCCAATTGTGAAAATTCATATTAATATTATTGCAATTCCAAATACATTGATTGATTTGTTAACAACAATGAATGTAATTTATAAAGGTATTATCGATGAATTAAAATGAAGTAATCTTCGATATATATTAATTGTATTACAAATAGTAGATAAGTCCATAATAAAACCAAAAGTTATACTAGAAAATATCTTTATATCTTTGTATTCTTGGGAATACCGAGTTGATTTTATGGTTCTTACACTTAAAACCAACATAGGAGGTCATCCATTAATATTAGGGAGGCATTATTTAGCTGTGAACGATGCATTTATGAGTTTCTCCTCTCGTGATATGACAATATCTAGATTAAATGTAATAAAGAAGTTTACACGTTATCTTTTTGTCAAAGAAATTACTAAATTAGAAAATAATGATGAATTTGATGATGATAATGATAATGAATTTAATGCAACCTCTTTTAAACAATTTCACAAGAAATGTCTTTCAAACAAGATGATGAGGAAAATAAATTAATGGCAATATTATAAATAACTATGATTTTCCTCATTATCCTGAAGAACGAATACAAACTTATCAATATGAATATGTTAGATAAGGATTTTAAACAACATTTTAATGTAGAAGATTTCCATCATAATAATTCCATGTTATTATTAATATTATATGGACAATTTTTGGTAGTATTCATGTAGAAATTAATCCAAATAAAGCTTTAAATATTAATTTTAGACTAGAAAAATATGTAAGTAAAAATGTTACTCTTGTAAAGTTAAATGATATAGTTATAGAAAATGAGTTTCTCACAATAGTCCATTCCATAAATAAATTGAGATACTATATCAACGGGTATGAAACTTTTGTTCACACCCATCATTTTAAAATTAGATATTTAATGAACAAGCGTATAATTGATGAAAACATTACTAGATTACTATAGTCATTACAGGAATTTAATATCACCATATTGAATAAACCTGGAAAGGAGAAGATATTTGTTGACTTTCTTTCTACAATTCAAAATGAAAGTACAAAAAATCTTAGAAATGATAAAAAAATTATCAAAAATTTTTAGCTATTTCTACTAAAAGTCCATATAAAATTATTACTAATTATTTGTCCATATGAAAATGATTGTAATAATTGTCATCAAGAGAAAAACAAAAGGTTGTCAAACATAGTGCAACTTACTCTTGGATAGATGGCGAACTTTTCCAAAGAAGAACTAACTTAATCCTGAGAAGGGGTGTAAGAGAAGATGAAATACCAAAAATATTGCAAGCACACTGGGATAAGCCATGTGGAGGAAATTTTCTTAACAAAGAAACTACATACAAAGTTCTTATTTCTATATATTATTGGCCTACGATTTTTAAGGATGCCAAATAATATGTCAAAGGATGAGATAGTTATCATAGAATGGGAAGACGAGTTCAAGCAGATGAGATTTCTTTGTATCCTTAGGTACCCATAGAACCATTTGAGAAATGGGCCCTACATTATGTGGGACCAATTACTCGATCACTCTTACATAAGAGGCATATTCTTTGTTTATATTGATTATGTAACAAAATTGGTAGAAGTTAAAATTTTAATTTATGTCAATTAAAATGTTGCCGTAACTTTTCTTGTTGAGGATATATTCGCTAGTTTTAGTGTCCCAAGAGAAATTATTATAGACCAAGGTGTGTATTTCAAATTTAAGCTTTTCCAAAATATTATGGAGCAATGCAAAATCAAACATTGAAATTCTACTCCATATCCTCCAGAAGCCAATGGACAAGTGGAATCAACAAACAAAGCTATCAAAGATATTTTGACAAAGAGATTTGATATATATTACAAGGATTACATAGATAGAATTCTAAAATCACTATGGCCATACTAGAATACATGGAAAAAAATCCATTGGATGAACACCATATGAACTTATTTATGGAAATCAAGTTTTTATTCCCATATATTTTCAAGTGGAGAACTTTAGAACATTAGCAAGATTGGGGCTAGATCTCTGAGAAGAATGAAAGCAAAGGTTAACAAAGTTAAAAAAAATTAGATGAAATTAGACGACATGCCATCCAAATAAATAATATCATCCAACAAAAAAATAACAAGGTGGCATGAAATGTTCATCAAGATGAAGAAATTTAAACTAGATGATTGAGCTCTTTTATTTGATTCAAAATTTGAAGATTTTCTAGGGAACTTCCAAGAACACTAGTTAGGTCCATATGAAATGGAAATAGTTTATGAGAATGGATCATTCAAAGTGAACAATATTTATAAGAGGGTGTTCATTTTATTGTCAATGTGCATATATTAAAATTATGTGATAATCCCATAAAAAGGGAAGCCTTTGTTCAAAATTTGTTACAACATTGAGAGATGGAATTGGTAAAAAAGGGAGACCATTCTCTTTCCCATGAAATTCAATTTAAATTTTTTTCTATAAAATTGTATGTACATATATATATATATAAAAACTAGGTTACAAGAAAAACTATACAAAAATCATAATTGAAACTAGTCACTAGCCATCAGGATTCTCCTTTAGTTTTCTTTTTTAGTTTTCTTGAAAAGATTGAATTACATTTCTTGCATGTAGAATAATATTTTTCTCCATAAAACAATAATCACTACCAAAAACAACATCAGAATATTTTTTCAAATTTCCAAGTCAATTTTCAAGATATGATAGTCTACAACGTCAATTTTATTAGTCTGTCAATATTTCGTCGCTGAGATATCTTCAATACACATTTTAATTATTCAAAAGGAAATAAAGTGTTTTTACAATTTTATAATCCTTATAAACCATTAGAGGCATCAATTATAGGTTCCAACATTCATTATAATCATATAGTAAGCTTAAAAGATTAGCTCCAACCATACATAACTGACGAAAGGAACAGTTCAAATTACGGACTTGTTTTTTAGATATGTCAAAGGTAATAAACGTAACATTTTTATTGTTTTTATTAAAGGGAGTATAAGGCATAATATAAATGGACATCTTTTACCAACGAAACTCAAGGAGGCATAATATAAAAGGCCGCCATCATCATAAATGAGACCAATCATTACATAACCACTTGATTTACTATATCTGATTACCACCTATCATGTCATAAGAATCAATCCCAAAAATAATTATGAAATCATACTATTGGTTTCATCGATGATTTAAACATGAAATTATAAAGTATTTGATGGCCTTTGATATTATTATTTCCACCGCCAATGGTGCTCAACCATCATCTTCCACCTTCTCCATTTCATGCACCCTATCCAAATTTACTTCATCATCATTCCTTTTTATTGTTCTACCACACTGATATGCAAAGAGACTAAGAGAAACATTCTAAAACTAATATTTCCTGAGCACAAAAGATGGGTATAGTTGTAAGGTTTGAACCAGTTGGCAAGAATTTCTTAGAAGTATATCCAAAAATGAGAAAAGTGATTACATAAGATGGGATGCCTTAAATTATTTGAGAAACTCTAGGGACACAGTCTTGAAGTGACTCAAGGCATTTTTCAGGGAAATTTATTGCAGTATAAGCCAAAATTGGTGATATTAACTTGAAAATATAAGAGTCTATCCTTGTAGAGGAAATTGGACATACCACGACTTGTGAAAAATGGTTTAAATGTTAGATATTTAAATATTATTCACGGGAAACAATTCTCATAAATCCAAAGATAGAGGTGACAAATTGGAAAAATGTCATTCCTGTATCAACATTGAAGAATAAATGGCCAGACCTACTCCTCGTCCTTCAACATTTCCTCACTAGTAAAGGGAGGTATGGAAGAGTACTATTTTACCATATTTGCCTTCTAATGCATTTTCAAAAAGGACAAGAAATCAATTTAGCATACTATATTATTAATACTCTTTAAAATATGGAATTTAATATTGAGATGAATTCAAATCAATTTAGCATACTATATTATTAATACTCTTTAAAATATGGAATTTAATATGTGAAGATGAATTCAAAAAACATTGGCATGAGTTTATATCATTTTTGCCTTGTCAAAATTTTGAATGAAGAAGAGTGGTGTCAAAAGGGAGATAATTGAGAGGATGAAAGAGGATTTCATCCCAAGAAATCACTTCAAGGAGGTTTCCAAATAAAAAATTACATTAACAAGTAAAATGCTTGACATTAATATCCAGAGAATTCTACACGATGGATAGGGGCACAAATACTACAAATTGAAGTTGAACCTCTGAAGACAAAAGAATAAGAATGTGTTAATGCTCAAGAGGAAGGAGAAGCCTTAATGATGAGGAGTGTGTTGCTAAAGACAAATGAGGATGTATGTGGACCAATTCAAAGGAGAGATTTGTTCAAAACCACATGTAAAGAAAATGAATGTTGAAATATAATTATTGATAATAGTAGAATTGAAAACTTGATTTCTACCTAAATGGTAGAAAAACTAAAGTTGGAAAGGGTGCCACATCCTACGACATACAAAGTTTTAGGGTTGCAGAAATGTCATCAAGTTTTGATGAATGGACAGTGCGAAGTGGAGTTTTAGATTAACGAGTATAAAGAACAAGTGGTTTGTGATATTATACAAAAGTATGCTTGTCATATTTTATTAGGAAGACCATTGAAATATGATAGGAAGGTGAACTATCATGGAAGGAAGAACACCTATATCCTTGAGAAATATAGTACGAAGCATGTCTAATTGACTCTAAAAGAGGAAGGAACCAAGGAAAAATTTGAATCAAGCATATTGTTGATGAGTGGAAAGAAACTGGTGATGAAAGACATAGATAATGTGAATTAGGGACAAGAAGAGAAGACTGAGGTTGTAGCCATGGACTTGAAGGTAATTAATTCACCTTCGTGAAATCAGAATGTAATTAATTTTGATATTGTGGAAACTAATGAAATGTTTAGTGGTTCGTTGTCAATTAAAAACAAGGATCACCCAAGCATATCTATGCTAGAAGTTGTTATGAGTGAAGAAGTTTTAGTAAATGAGAAATAGGAAGGTGTCAAGGAGTTAAAATTTATTTTGGAATGTTGTGAGGAGATACAAAGAAAGGAACTTCAACAATCAGAAAACCACTGAACAAGACCTATGAACATGAAGTGCAAGCAACTAAAAATATTACTTCCCTGGAAAATATAAAAAGTGATTTTCAAATGAATTACGATTTATTTGTTTCATGTGCAAGAAAAGTGATCCTTATTATATAGGTTCAAATTTTTATAAAGAAATCATTGGAAGGATTAATTGGAAGAATTGTCAAGTTTTCAAAAGTAGGCCAGAACAAATTCAACCTGTTGAATGGTTAAGCATGGGATACTTTAGGAGACACTTTGATAATTGATGCAATGTTACATAAAAGCACTATTCCAATAGAACTTCATATACAAGATTCTATTAATATATTCAAGCCTAGGAGTATGATGTAGTGCCATTAATTAGTTTTTGTTTGTGGACTTCTATAAGTCTAGTTTAATTTTGTTGAGTTGAGTTTGTTTGAGTTATTTTCTTAATATTAGTGTTGAGTTTTGTGTTAATAATGGTTTTTGTTTCGAAATGGGATCTCAAGATGTTGAAGGGAAATTTATGAAATTTGTTACTTAAAATGTAATCGGGGATACATGTAGAAATTAGTCGAAGATCTTATTAGTTTGGATCTAGAACAATCTTTTTGTGCATTTTAATCCGAAAAATGTATTTGCAATTATGGGATAGAAGAAATAAAGAAACAAATATATAATCTCTTTGTATTCTGCTAGAATTTCAATCTATTTTGGGCTAAGTGAAATAAAATATGTGAAAAGAAAGGGCTTTGTTGATCTGATGTTAAATGGAGAGTATCATTCTTTTTAAATTTTTGCTTCTAAATTGTTGAGCTAACTAATGAATCTTGACTAGTTTAGTTTCATTGTAAATCTAATCGCTAATGTATCAGGAAAATTACTTCAGTATGTGTTTGTACAAGAATGATAAGGATCTTTGCATGTTTGAGGTTGTTTACAAATTAACTTTTTTCTTGATCTCTTGAAAAACAAGTGATTCCTAAATTAGATTTCCAAGAATGTTGGGGATCAGCAAATTATCAATGCAAAGATAAATTTACTAGAATGATTTGTAATTGTCCAATATCCTGCTTGAATTGTGTAGTTGAATGGCCAACTAAAAATTTAATGTTATGTAGGTTTCTTTGTTTTCAAGTCATCTTCTACTTCGATATTGTCTATAATGGAGATTATTTGGTAATATTGCTGCATTTTTTGTTAAATATCGATACCTCTGTCCCAAGGTTGGAAGTTTGCCGTTTTAAGCAGAACATTATTAATTAGGTTGAAGGATCATTATGTTAACCATGTATACAAGTTAGTAGCTCTGTTTTTTTTAGTAAACTGTGATAATTCCACTATATCTCCCAATCAAAATACCTTCTCCTCTTCTAATGAAACATATTCATTTATGAATTTTTTTTATTGATGTGGAACATATTTGAGGGGAGGCATGCCATTTTCACCCTCAAGAATTTTGTGTTGGGTTTTGTGCAGCTAGATATCTTGGTGCTATCGATCAAGTATTTCCCTTTCTTCATCTACTTGATTATGGGTATCAAATTTGATCCATGCCAAACATTCCTTCTTGTTAGAGAAGAAGTATGCAACTTTGGAAGATATTTTATTTGGCCCAATGAGGGCCTTTAAGTCCCAATGCATTTCCTTCCTATGTTCTTTTGGCTATATTTAGTTGGGGGGAACCCTTTGTTCTTTTTGGTTTCTACCATTGTTCACCTTCTTCATTAATTTTTTGGAATTCTTTTGTTTTTGGGCATATTTGAGAAGGATCGCCATGTTCATGATAGTTCTTACATTTAAATTGTAGTTGATCATAATCCACATCGTACTAATGAGTCCAATTATCTAGCTAGAGATTTATTATCGTGACGAGTCCCTTATCAAGATCCACTTCTACACAAATATTGGCACAAGATTGCATACATTCTTAGGTTTTATTGAATCAATATAGTGTCCCATAGAACTTCCATTGTTCCTAAAGATGTCCTCATTCCAACAATGAAGGGGAAAATAGGAATTTTAACCCAAATAGGAACAATTAATTTGGATTGAAATGTGAACTCCATTAGTTTAGATGCAGGGCTTGAGCTCCCATAAAATATGGCCCACTTTGGCCACCTTCTAAAAAGTAGCTCTCTATCTCTTCCTTTTCAAAAAGGAAACAGAAAACCCCTCTCAAATAGAAGGAAATAGAAAGATTACATTCAATCATGGGTCTCTAATTTATATCCACCTAAAGATTCAAAAAGCGTGATGACAAAAAAAATCCCATAAACTATCTGATTAGGCTTCTATATTGTAGCCTAAGAACCATTTCCATGGATTGATTAGCACTGAATGTAATTTTAAAGACATCATCATATTTTTCACAAATTGTGCCGACTTGGAGCATTGGGACCTTAGACCTCCTACAATCAAAGCATTAAAATCATTGATATCAAAATTAGGTAGAGGCGGAGGCCCTCTAAAACCTAAAACCATTAGCTAGGGTTAGAATTTCTTCATGTTCTTTCTATAATCACTCTTCACTTTTTTATCTAAAATTTTTAATATAATTCAAAAAATAATTAAGCCATTACCATTATATAATTTGATTTTGTATAATTTTAGCAAAAACCATTTAAAAAAAATATAAAATTCAATATTTTTTTATGTAAATATAATTAAAATTCTTCATTTTAACTATTTGTTTAAATTTAAAACTTTTTACCTTTTTTAAAAAATTTTCACAATCTCCACTTTATTTTTTACATCATAATTTATTAAATCTATAGTAATAACAATAAAATAAAAAATTTAATTTAGTTATTTTAATTTAAAATTTTAATAAAATTGGTGGGTTTTAGATTAGCTTTGTAAAGAACCTCCTTGTGTTGAAGTCACTAGGGTGATCTAGTGCTTTGTTGATGTGAAGTCATGGGTTCAATTTATTGTCTCCACTCTAGGTGGATATATTGGAACATGATGAGATATAGCCAACAAATTAATATATATATATAATATAATAATATATATATATATATATATATATATATAAGCATGTCTTCCTCTCACAAATTGATTTGTTTTTTTTATAAAATTAATAATAAAATATATAATATAAGTATGTTCCTCATATATATATGCAACATGCATTTTCCGTCTAAAATGTAATGTATCATTAAATCTAATAGATTAATATTTAAAGAATAATATTTGATGTATTAATTATAGAAGAAAGTCTTTCGGATTATGTCTTCCTCATATATATATGCAACATGCATTTTCCGTCTAAAATGTAATGTATCATTAAATCTAATAGATTAATATTTAAAGAATAATATTTGATGTATTAATTATAGAAGAAAGTCTTTCGGATTAATCACATAGTTAGGATTTGGTTGATGTTTCGAACCAACTAATGTGGTTCATCCTTAGGACAGGGTGAGAAATACATGGATCACAAGGAATAAATAGTAAGGATGCAGCATTGCGGAAAGTTAGCCGATAAAAATTAGTTGTTGGTGGATTAGTTAGAAGGTAAAGAAAATAATTATTTATGGACTAGATGTTTAGTCAATTTAGTGTTATCTAAATTTCTAGTATTAATTGTCAACCCGGGGCTCGTAAACTGATGAAGTGAGGGTGTACTATATGTACTTAAGTAACTTTCCTTTTGTTGTTTAGGGGGGTTGTTTATGATTAACTTATCTTCCTACAATGGAATGATGATTATAGACAAATGAGTGCAAGTGTGTGAAGGTGATCTCTAGATGAGTGAAAGTGTGTGTGATGGTGATTTCTAATTGCTTGCTGAATTTTGTAAGAGGAAAAGAACTTAAAAAAAAGATGAATAAATCAAAATGACTTGAAAGTAAATGACCACAATCCAATGGCATTAGTCTCTATCCATACTGCTGCAAATAAAAGAAATAAGAAAATCACTTCAAGGATTGTTGTTAGTGATGATCTCCTTCTAACTCCCTGCTTCTACTGCATAGTATTGCATAAAACACGATTAGAAGGTAGCTGAAGACAAATCCAAGAATTGATAAAAACTCTAATCTACTCTATTTGACAAATTGTAACACTACTAAGCCTTTTCCAACATACTGCTTCCTACATATGTGATTATGTGTAACAAGTGGAAAAAATGTTAGTATCACAAGCCAAGTCTACTCAAATACAAGCTGCAATTAATCAATGTTCTGTTCTCTTGAAAAATAAGTCATTCATGATAAAGAGAGCATAAATTAGTTAGCATCCAACTTGTAAAACTATACTAAAACTAGTCTAGAAAAATAGAGTAAAGAGGGCAGCATTATGAACAAGCCAACTGCAACTACCATTAGACATTAAAGCAAATACACACATGAAA